>JACXGJ010001706.1:0-77747 GCA_016801105.1 Esox niger
ATATATATATATATATATATATATATATATATATATATATATATATAGTGTATGTGAAGGGGCACTAGGGCCAGTCTCAATTAAGCACTGCGGTATCCTTTTGGATCCAAAGAAGGCTCTTTAATATCTCAGGCATCCTGTTGAGAACCAGAGCCTGTGGACCACCGTGGACTACCCAGCTTGACAACTCTCAGCTGTCCCTGCCCACAGCCCACCTGGTCATCCCTGCCCGCCTGATCGTCCCTGCCCACAGCCCATCTTGTTGTCCCTGCCCTGAGCCCACCTGGTCGTCCCTGCCCTGTCAACAGCCCACCTGGTCGTCCCTGCCCACAGCCCAACTGGTCGTCCCTGCCCACGTCCACCCGGTCATCCCTGCCCTGAGCCCCCCTGGGCATCCCTGACCCCCTGGTCATCAGCCTGCCATCAGCCTGCTGGTCGTCCCTGGATGGACACAGTCCATTTGTATTTTTTGACCCGCTGGACATCTGAACAAGCAAAATATTGATGTGGCCCTAAAAGTTAATGTACTCTTATAATCTTGACCCGGCACAGCCAGAAATGGACCTCTCATAGTCTGGCTCCTCTAGGTCCGTCTTCCTAGGTTTCGACCCTACCAGGGAGTTCTTCCTAGCCACATACATTTTCTTGTTAATGCTTGCAGCTTGGGGTTTTTAGGTTGAGTATCTGTATAAGCAATTTGTGACAACTGCTGATATAAAAAGGGTTTCATTAAGTAAAATGTGACTGATTGACATACTCTGGCACTGCAGCTATCTAGTTCATTATCAATAACACAGCGTAGCTGAAACTTAATACAGGAGAGCAGGTAAGAATCATACCCCCCCTTCCCTGTACCTTCCTCACAAGCCTGCTACCAAACCCACCCCGAATTCAGCAAGTTCACACCACACAAGGAGACACTGTTCAAAATAAATCCAGACAGAATCAACTCAATAAAAGGATCATTCAGTCTTTGTTTGGGTCTCTGTTCCAACGTGCCTACATCCAGGAATGCAACTACCGAGACACTCTGTTGGACCAAACTTTCTTGGAAAGAACCGGAAGCCAAAAGGCCCATGGAGGGATGGATCAGCACAGCATAGCTTGTCATTATATATCACACAGGGTTCTGCTCCCTTGTGCACTGATGTATATGAACCACGTGTGATGCGCTGCTGCAGATAAAGGTTGGTTTATCTCTATGGGCCAGGACGGGAGGGTGGATCCCAGTAGCAGATTACGAAAGCCCCTTAGGGGCCCAAATCTATACTGCCTGGTGGATTCTGAGAAAGGGGATATTTGTCATTTGCACATTAGGTCCAAACTACATTTAGTTTCTGCATTTAATCCCAAACCCAAAAAACAAGAAGGGCACCCAGGGAGCAACTGGGATAAACTGCCCTTTTCGTCTAACCGGCCCTGGGATGCGATACAACAACCTTTTGGTTACTGGTGTTCTCTACCCTCCTGCCCTCCTTCACCTCATCCCTCCATCCCATCACCTTCCCTCCATCCATTCCTCATCCCAACACTCACATCATCCATGACGTGCCTTGCTCTTCTCTGCCCTGTCAGGTTGCTTCTTTCTCTCAATATTCCTCTCTTTCAGGAGGAATGTGTTTTTTGTGCATTTATGGTTTTATTTGGAACCCTGGAGGAGTTCTGGGACTTAAACTAGACACTGGGGGTAACGCGCAGGGAACAGGGAGGTCAGGAGGATGGGACATGAGGACCAGAGTGGGGGGGGAGGGGAGAGGACCAGTGTGAAACAGTTGGCTGCTCCTCTGTAACCCCCCAGACCTCAGGAATGACATGTCTTTGTGCTCCCAGACCCTCACTCTCTCCCACTGGAGACTGATCAACACACACACACACACACACACACACACACACGCACACGCACACGCACACGCACACCCCTCCCGACATGGCATATCTCTATTTAAGGACTCTCCTCGAAGCTCCCGTCTGACACTGTGTGTGTGTGTGTGTGTGTGTGTGTGTGTGTGTGTGTGTGTGTGTGTGCGTGCGTGTGCATGTTCAAGCAAGTTGAAAGACACGCAAGGCTGCGTCACTTTGTTTGATTTGGGAGGAAGGCCTTTTGTCTCAATTCATTTCCTGCTTGGTAAAAAGAGACTAAACCAGGAAACCCCTCACTCTCTTCTTGGGTTTTATTGAATCGGGGCAATTGCTTAGACATGACTTCAAGCGCTGACTAGACATATGTGCTAAATGACCTAATGCACTAACGATACTGTGTATGTGTGCGTGTGTGTGTGTGTGCGCGTGTGGGTGTGTATATATGTGTGTGTGCCTTCCCATTTTGCTAACATGGTGTGGAATGAAAATGTACCATTCACCAGCCCCACAAGGAAAAATGCTATTTCACACTCAGGAGGTCTGGTGTAAAAGTTAGGATTATAAGTTAATATTTATGTTTAGGGTTTAGGTGGTAAGTTCAGTGATAAAAGGTTTGGTTAAGAGTTATATGAAAAGGATGCACAAGGTATTCAAATTTGTTTGTATGTATAGGGTGTGTGTGTGTGTGTGTGTGTGTGTGTGTAATGAACTTACCTCATTTCCATGCATATTCCCAACATATTTGAATTCTGGAATTCCTATCTGGTGTTCTGTTGGGTTCTTTCCCAGAATAAGAACCCAGAGGTCTCTGCCTGCCAATAAACAACAACAAAATACAAATAAATAAGCAAGACTTTTACAAATAAAATTAAGTAAGCATTATGCAGTACAATCAATCTGTGTTATTGTGTCTGTTTTTGTGTCTGTCCATCTGTCTTTCTAATTCCACAGGCCCTATTGCAGAAAAGGAGCAAGACTGTTTTTGGTTGCTTCAGCATGCAACCCAACTCCACACCATCTCCAGACCAGGCAACCCCACCACATCTCCCAACCTGGCAACCCCGCCCCACACTATTTCCCAATCAGAGAAACCCACACACTCTCCCGACCTGGCAACCCAACCCCAAACCAACTTCCTACCTGGCAACCCAACCCCAAACCAACTCCCTACCTGGCAACCCAACCCCAAACCAACTCCCTACCTGGCAACCCAACCCCAAACCATCGCCCTACCTGGCAACCCAACCCCAAACCATCTCCCGAACTGACAATCCAACTACACACCATCTCCCTACCTGGCAACCCAGCCCCAAACCATCTCCCGAACTGACAATCCAACTACACACCATCTCCCAAACTGACAACCCACACTATTTCCCAAACAGAGAACCCAATAAGCTCTCCTTTCTCCATAGGTGTGTACTTTTTCCATCTATGTACCCCAGTTGGAAAGGATGTGACGGGCATAATAAAATATGCTGTGTACACCCTCCACGTGAGCTTGACCAATCCACGGCTTTACAGGATTTCATAGCAAACAAGCATTACACATCAAGACAAGTAGAGACAATCGGGGCGCGAGCCGTGCGTTCTTTCACTGCCAGAGGGACATTACAGCTGTAACCAGCAACGTGTCTGAACATGCTCTGTAACCTGTCAGCAGCTCTGATTCATCTTCAGCTAGCTGGTTCTGGCCGCAGGATAGAAAATGCTCCATCTCACAATGCCAGTGTTTACATCCACATTAGCAATTCCACATTAGCAGACCACGGCTGGGTACGGCATTAGCACATGTAAACAACTAAGGTCTGCTTAGCTTTATCGGTGTGTGGTCATATTCAGTGCACATATTTTTAGTAAAACACCTGTTTTTATCCCCTGAGAAATCTGCAGAGTTATTAAACAGCTTAACTAGCTGAAGCGGCACGTGTTTGTGATCTGGGACAGTGCCAGCCCCGGCCCAGCCAGCCTCCCTCTCCCACAGGCGAGTCAAGTGAGATCGGAAAACTGTAAGTATTCAGGTTTGGTTTTGGTTCCCAGATACAAAGGCCATTGCTGTGGAAGAGTGCTGTGGAAAAATGTCCAATCAAATTTAGATTCAGGTGTCCCTGCAAACAAGACTGTCAGAGCGATTGTTGAGCATACTACACTAGTACCTCACACTATACTAATCTAAAATGTTCTGTCATTTAGAAGGCACTCTTATTCAGAGCGAGTTCTAGGATTCATCGGGCATCCTTGCTCAAGGGCACAAGGACAGATGTCTTCAATTTCTTTGGCGGGGGGGGTGTGGGGCAGGGGAGGGTATCATGCAGATTACCTAGAAGGGTTACATTGATGTAGCCGTGTATGGCTCTCAGAGATAAGACCACACAATGGAAACAAATGCTTTACACAACCCCCAGACAGCACGTACGCATGCATAAACACACACACACACACACACACACTTTAACATCTTACCAATTATCTGTCCAGTGTATTACACAGAGGCTTAACAATTTGGCATGCATCTAATGTTGCTCAAAAAATAATAATCCTCCAAGTGGCAACATCTTAACCAACAGGCCCAAGGGAACAAAGGGCAGATAAGAGCAGGGGTGTAGGAGAGCAGTGGGTGGAGGCGTGAAGCGACGGAACGTGGCAGGGAGCGTGCAGCAGCGGAGTGGGGCGCGGCGCAGTCAGAGACAGGTGGTGCTTGAGATTAACAGTGAGATTACTGTAGCTTAGAGTCTCTCACCTCCAGCGCGACGGGCCACCTGCCGGCAGAGGGGTTAAATTAACCGAAGCCGATGACCTCACAATCTGCAAGAGGTCTACAGCAGGAACGTGGAAAGGCCGTCAGAGGGCCTGAGGTCAGACTAGTGCCCGAAACCCAGTTCTTAAATAGACCGCGGTGCTTAAAGACATGGGCGCAGGTCACAGCCCAGACAAACACTATTAATTCACACCAGGGGGTGTCAACCACCTGAGCAAGGTGACCATGTCATGACGAGCTGCACGCCACCCCTCCCTCACACGATCCGTCTCGTCGTGTTGTGGGGGAGCAGGGACAGTCCTTGGAGTGAGAAGAAACGGCACGGGGGAGAGAAACTGAGAGATTTTAGAGGAGCAATGGGGGGTAGAGAATATATGAAAAAGGTAAGCAAAAGGGTGTTGGAAATGATACAATAAATGATGTATGTTAAATAAAGCTCATCCGTCCCCATTTCTTTCAAAGAACTGGACCGGAGAAGCTTTCCATTGCTCACTGTGGGAGAGGGGTGTGGTCTCAGCTTTTGCAACCTTGCCTCCAAGCGGTGTTCCATTATACAGGCCAGTGTTCCATTATTCGTGTCTATACCCTGTTCTGGAGGACTTCATACTCATCCTCTCATCCTGCTTTAGGTCTCAGGATCTGAACGGCTTGAATCCAAAGTTCATCTCGGGTTGTAATCAAGTGAAGTGAGCGGCAGAGTTCAGACAGACAGATGCCGTCTAAAGCTTATTCTAGTCTGAGACGTCTGGTCTTTCTGTCAGAGACAAAAGGAACTGGGACGTCGTTAGTTGACATTTGTTAGGCAGGCCCGGTTCCTGAGCTCCAGAGGTGGAGACATTGTGTCGGGAGAGTCTAAATTTGCATTTGAATCTCTTGCAGACCGAAACACGAGAGCGAGAAAGAGGGGGAGAGGAGATGGAGGTGGGGGGGGGTAGACAGAGGGGGAGGTAAAGAAAGTGAGGACAAGCGGGGTTAGATAGAAGGAGGGAAATAGAGGCGGAGGGGGTAAAGAGAGTGAGGGGCAGAGAGAAGGGGGTACACAGGGAGAAAAAGGAGAGGAAAGGGAGACAGACCAAAGGAGCGTGTCTCAATGCCATCTTTGTGTCCAGTCATGCAGGGCCAACAGCGGAACCAACTCACCCGGGGGGCAGAGGCCATTTTTCAGTTTCAATTTTATTTCTGTTTTCATGTTTTTTATATATATATATATATATAACATGTATCTTTTTTTCCACTTGCTTTGGCAATCTAAAGAATGAAGGCCTTTAAACTGAAGTGAATTTATACAGAGAGAGAAGAAAAAAAGAGCTGGAGAAAGAGAGACAAAGGGAGAAAAGTGAGAGAGAAAAAAGAGAGGAATAACAAAGACAGCAATAGAATAATGAATAGTGTAGGCTGGCCAGAAGACCCCGGGGGCGACCAGGTTGTCTCAATCACTGAACAATAGTAAAAACAACACAGACTGAAGTCATGCTGAAGCAGAGAATCCATCCTGTGGGTCTTCATTATCTCTCTATCTATCCTGGGGTCTTCATTATCTCTCTATCCATACTGGGGGTCTGCATCATCTCTCTATCCATCCTGGGGGTTGTCATCATCATCTCTCTATCCATCCTGGGGGTTGTCATCATCATCTCTCTATCCATCCTGGGGGTTGTCATCATCATCTCTCTATCCATCCTGGGGGTCATCATCATCATCATCATCATCTTTCCATCCATCCTGGGACGGTCTGCATCATCTCTCCATCCATCCTGGGGGTTGTCATCATCATCATCATCATCATCATCTCTCTATCCATCCTGGGGGTCATCATCATCATCATCATCATCATCATCATCTTTCCATCCATCCTGGGACGGTCTGCATCATCTCTCCATCCATTCTGGGACGGTCTACATCATCTCTCCATCCATCCTGGGACGGTCTGCATCATCTCTCCATCCATCCTGGGACGGTCTGCATCATCTCTCCATCCATCCTGGGACGGTCTGCATCATCTCTCCATCCATCCTGGGACGGTCTGCATCATCTCTCCATCCATCCTGGGACGGTCTGCATCATCTCTCCATCCATCCTGGGACGGTCTGCATCATCTCTCCATCCATCCTGGGACGGTCTGCATCATTTCTCTATACATCCATTCATGCCCTCTAATTCCATCTCTTCTCTCTCATGTGTCATGTCAACCATTGCCTACGTGGTTTGTTCTAGCTTTGGCAATAGCGCAGAACAAATTGTAAACAGAATGACAGGCAGACAGCCAGACAAGCAGCAGGAGCAGACCACAGTGGGTTTCACCTTCAAATTAGTGATGATGACACAAACATTGTGGGATCGTCTGTCTTGCTGACAGTAAACCCACACTGCCTCTGCAAGCCCTGTTCAATGTATCTGGAAGAAAATGGGGCTATTGTCATGCAACTACATTACAACAATATTCCTTCTGGGTTACCAAGATAATGGTAATACAGTTGTTTTCCTGTTTGGGGATCAAGACACTATGTTGGTTATAAACCAAGTGGTAGACTACAAATTCCTGACTTTTTGCCCTAAACCTATTGGTCTCAGTGGGATCCCTGGTCAATTAAACGTGAAATAAATAAAATAAACAAATAAAAACCTGTCACATTACGGTAAAGAATCATCACCTTGCTTCACTGAAAATAACTGAGTGTGGCTTTTAAACCACATATATTGTTTATAAGAACAAGAGACCCCTGTTCACACTGAACCACATGACTGAGTGTGCAGGAGTGAGGACGAAGAGGGAGACAGAGTGAGTGGGCGAGAAACAGAGGGAGAGAGCAGGAGAGAGGGACAGAGAGCAAAAAGGGAAAGAGTTTCAAAGAGATCCACTTCTAGCAAGCAGCCTGTGTGATGAACCCCAGCCAAGATCCATATCAAACTGTTGTGTCTACCAGCTATGCACCCTATTTCCTAGACAGCACACTGCTTTCAACTAGGGGCCATGGAGGGGTTTGGTCAAAAGTAGTGCTTGATGTAGGGAATAGGGTGCCATTTGAAATGCTGCCCATGTGTTACCTGCTGGTCGTCATGAATGTGTCAGTTATCTCTTATCCAGCATCCTGATCAAGCTGACAACACCAACATACAGCAACATCTAACGGTCACGTTTGTGCCAAAACTGAAGGAAAAAAAATCAGGGTGGAAATTGTGGGACGGGAGGACGGGAGAGTCCCAACCGACGTGATATTTCTGGAGGCAAGCTACTGTCACAGCCCATACTGGTGTAGTAAATCTGAACTCAGCCACATGGGATAACCAGCAGTGTTCCATCAAACAGCCTCTAGGAACAGCAGTGCTGCATCAAACCAGCCTCTAGGAAAAGCAGCGTGTTGAATCAAACAAGCCTCTAGGAACAGCAGCGTGTTGAATCAAACCAGCCTCTAGGAACAGCAACGCGTTGAATCTAACCAGCCTCTAGGAACAGCAGCGTGTTGAATCTAACCAGCCTCTAGGAACAGCAACGTGTTGAATCTAACCAGCCACTAGGAACAGCAGTGTGCTGTATCCGTTTATTAGAAGAAATTATGTGTGGTAATGGTCTAAAAGAGAAACACAAAAAGGGGTCCAGATTACATTTAGTAAAGCATTAACTACATATATAGATTTTCTTCTCCAGGGCGCAACTGAAACTGCTTTTTAAATGCTGATAAGAAAAATATGATACTGTTTAAAAAATGTAAGACAACATCTTAAACAACTAAATTTATATTCACTACAGAGGAAAATACAGTGGCAACACAATTACTTAATATTTCCTGTGATAAAGTTTGGCTTAAGTAGTGTTTTTACCCCAAAAATGACATATATTTCTGGAGAAGAGAGGACATTTCACCACCTTCTTGCCATAATAGAATAGGAAGATACACCATACTGGTTAGCCCCTTTGTTTCCATTATGTCTGCGGGACATGGTCTGCCATGAGCTGAGACTGGGGCCAAACCCACCATGCTGAGGCAGCCGCCGTTTCACCTGTGCAGCTACACAGACAAATGACAATCTGACAGCATTCTGTTGACTGCCTAATGCAAGCAGAGTTAGGTCAAAAGAAATAAAAGCCCTCCAGTTCTCTGTCACTTCCACTTGAAAAACAAGGGCAAATGGGCATGCAATTGCATAAGCTTGTCCCTCTTAATGAGTTTGAACCCGGAGTTAAAGCTATGATGGACAACAAAAAAGGAGCTGTCAGCGTTTTGACCCTACGTTTCACCACACCTCAACAAGGAATCTCTTGCATTTTCACATGTGTAACTTGTGTTCATTCGTAGTCCTTCGTATTTTATGTTTCATTTTGAAACTGCCTGGGGATATTTTGGACAGATTTCTTTTGGAAAATATATTTTCAATCTCAACGACACTGACTTGGAAAAATAAAATACATAACAAAAATCATAGTAAGTCGCTCATTTCATCGCCTTTTGGCTACACTGGTCTTCCTGTCGCAGCAAGTGGCCCAGCCTATAGCCATATAAGGACTGTTTCCAGATGTCTCCAGTGAGAAGAGGTGAGGTAGCCCCTGACATACGTTCCTCCAGGGACACAGTTTGAAGAGAGTTGGTGCAACGAGCCCAAGTACACATGCCTCTTTAGCAGCTCTGTGGCCCAAATCCTAAAAAGAGCGCTAAAAGCTGCACCCATGCATAATTGATTAGTTCAGGTGATATGGTGAATCTTACACCCAACCCAGCTGGAGGCACGGTGGAGCCATTTCCAGATATTACCAGATTGTCCACACCAGTCAAACCCCTTCCGAATCCTTCACTTTGAGAACCCCTTCACTTCGACCTTAGACCACAGTGTCATTTCTGCTTCCTTCTAACCTTTGATAGTGGCTAAGGATCCTCACCATAGAGGATATATACCTGGAAGAGATGTTTGCCTCCTTTGATCAACTGGGGTAAAGCTGTACCCTCCCTAGAAATGACTTCAGATATTTGCAGATAAGAGAGCACGTACATTATCACCGCAATCAAAAATGCTATATCCTCAAATATATTACATGCGTTTCAAAATCTGTCTTACATCAGGCAAACACACATCTCTTTTATGGGACAGATCTCAATCAATCACCCCCACTTCCACGGAATCTTTCACCAACAAATGGAGGAAAAAGGAAAAACGGGGTTCTCAGACTTCTGTTTGGAAGACCGCTTGGAAGACGGAAGACATTCACACCTGCTCAATAAAGTTCATCATACGGAATTCTGGATCCTTCTACAAACCTTTACACATCATCTAGTATTAACATGTATGTCCGTGGGCAACCGAACTGTGCTATAGAATATGGACCTGATGACACAAAGCCAATTCCACCTAGGTTTTTGCATAAAAATAACACACAGACCACACTTGACGCTCTGCAACTGCCTCTGCAAGGCATCGCTGCCCGCAAATCAATGGACTTGGGGTGCACCAATGCGCATTGAGACGCTAGGTGTGATCAAAAGATAATCTCTGTAGTGGACTTGTGCCAAACTTCTGAAGGCACTGTGCTCGATAGCTTTGTCCTACGCCCTAAGCTGCTCCGCCTTTGGGCTGGAATCTGTGCGATCCTCTCTGAGGCCCTGGATGTTCTGACAGAACACTTTTTTTGGTTTGATATTTATTTTTCTCCATTCAGAATGACCATCTTTTCCTTTTTGTTAAGCGCGCACACAAGTGATTTCGGCGACATTTTCCGTCAATTTTTCAATAAAACGTTAATATGCGTGGTCCTCTTTCACAGCCTAGTCACAACAGACCTTCACCTCACGTTCCAAGAAGAGGCTTGGTTCAACAGACATGTAGAATTGCAGGAACAGAAATAATCTTAATCAAAACCACATGGTAATGCCACCTCCCCTCACCATTGCATTTGGGAACTAATTCATGCAGTTCTACTCATGTATATTTTTTCCCTTCTGGCAGCTGACTTTGGCGATTTAGCTACTTCACTGAGTAAGGTGTACTCACTAATACTGGGTTTTAGTTGTGTGTAGATGTACCATCTAGCCGTCTGATGATGAATGCACCGATGTTAACTCGCTCTGGATTACAGCGTCTGCTAAATGACTAAAATGTAAACAGATTTAAAATACCACAGACCACTCTATCCTGTACTCTCTGGGGTCCAGGAACCGCCAGAGTTCCTAAAAGCACACCGGCCTCCCGCCTCTTCCAGACCGGTGATTGAACCCTGCATTCAGAGTGGGATAATTTCTTTGAAATTCCCAACCTGGTCTCTAGTCATTCATCTGTCCCACTCCCTTCTGTGGGTGGGGGCCGACCTGGTGGGAGGCTGGGGGACCTGGAGCAGTGGTCAGGATGATATACTGATGGCTTGTTTAGGCGAGTGTTCACACTGGCCTTTAACTGGCCAGCTGCAGGCACTGCCTGGCAGACATACAACCACCCCCCCTTCACAAAGAGACCTCTTATGAGTGGGAAAGAATATGATTCAGTCCCAAGTGGCACCATATATTTTCTTTCGAGTGCACTACTTTTGGGAAGAGTCAACAGGGCTCCGGTTGAAATGGAATAGGATGCCATTTGGGATTATTCCTATGAATCAGTTATATACATTTGTCACTATATTTACTCCCTGGCATTTCTAAGCCATACAGAGCTGCGTTCTTACCTACAGGAAAGTACTGAAAGGCACAGCAAACAATGTAGAGGATGTAGTCAGTGTTTCTAAGGTGATTAGGGACTAATTTGTCTCGGAGGTACATCAATTTATTTCCATGAGGGGAGATATTATTACAACGATCCCAGTACATGTAGACACAGCATAAGAGGTATAAGCTAGAAATATAATTGACTGGATATCAACAGCAATTCACACCAACAAATTAGGTAGCTAATGTATTCTTACCTTCCACTGACTTCCCGATACTGTGCAGGTGTGTGAACCCAAAGGTATTGTTAACGTTTCGCAGGTATGTCTCCACCTCCAAGGAATTGTGGTAACGGAACTCCAGGCCCGCACCCGCGGACACCACACTCCCGAGGCACAGGGAAAGCGCGATCAGAAACATTGTCTTGGACTGGATAGCTACCCCCTTACAGAACAAGTAACAGGAAACGCTTTAGGCTCTTACCCATTTTAAATGTAAGCTCTGTCACATTTTATTATTGGAAAAGGAGTATATACAGTATCAGCTAAACTGCGGTCGCAGCACGTGCAGACACCTGAATATAGTGTCATTGTACATCATAACATAATGTTTAGTACTACAATAAATCGACATTATAGCCACAATGTGCCATACAATATTTGTACATTTTGTAAGCAATTCCCTTTTGGGGGGCTGGAATATCAACTGTAGGCTAGGAATAGATAATTAAATTCATCAAAATAAATTGAATCGTAGCACATTCGTAGCATTAAAAAATACCTTATCGCTTCAGTGTATATTTAAAGCAGCTCGCGGCATGCGCATAACTTCTGTGAAGACGTTTCTTGAAGTCACACGACCGTCCCCCTTGCCAGTCCACCGGCTTTCATGTCAACTCTTTAAAGTTCCAGGTCGCTAGTTTGGTTCATACTCGATAGAAACCCCCCCTCCCCGACAACGTCACAACTATAGGGTCCCCTGTCTGCCTGCACGCCCGCACTGTACGCCATATCAGTCACTGTACGTATCTTCCCACTCACACACACACACACACACACACACACACACACAAACACGCGAAGATCGGTAGAAAGGCGGGGGGCGGGGCTAAACTGTTCTCGACTTCCCACTCTGCATTTAATGAATGACAAATAGGCTCAGTGAGTCTGTCCCAAATGGCACCATCAACAAGGAGTGAAACGTAGGGAATAGGGATCCGATTGCAACAACATGAATAACCGCTCTTAAAAGTGGCAATTTGACCTCAGCTTAATAAATTGATTTACTATTTGCTCAACAATAAAGACGTTATCATTCAGACCGTGAGCACGACTACAAAATAGTGAATAAGCTCACATTTGCAATATCTATATGCCTACTCTATAACTTCAATATATATGCTTTATAGCGAATTATGAAGACTTGCTGCAAAGTGGTCAGGGTTTTTACTACAGTGGACCCAGAGATCCAGAGTTTCCAAACGTGTGGACCAGGATCTGTGCTTGTGTAAATTCTCTACTCTGCAGTTCCAACATGTTCAGCTCTGAAAAGTACGTGATCTTACAGACACTGACTCAGCTTTGATCTCTAACTTTATAAAAATGTAACAAAACACCATTCACCAGAGGTGCCTGGTCAGTACCAGTGGAGAGCAAATATTTGAAAGGCAAGCCTGGATCCCATCATAATGGACCGGGCCATTTGTTGGCAGAGAAAAGTCCCACTGCGTTAGAATACCTTTTGTTTCCCTTATCCAGAATCTATACAAACTTTCATTGTAATTAATCAGGCCATCGAGCCGGTACCCATGCCTCCCTGTTCTCTTTCACTGGAAACATGACTTGTTGGCTGTGATGTGTGTTTGCGACTGTTTGTGAGCGTATGTATGTCACTCTTCCTCACTTTTCCCACCAACTGCAGCTATAGCCCTTATTGCACTAAATAAATATGCACTAAGAAGTGTGTGAGTGTGTGTTGGTCCATCACCGGTCTCCTTACCGCCATCCTCTATTTGTCTTTACACTGATCCAGCCCAGATCCCAGATCATTAACAGTAGTTAGACAACTGTGAGGGAATCCAGTTTGTGAACAAATGGAAAAGCAGCAGGCTGACTGCAGCTCACCATAAGGGCTGAACTGCCCTGATTCAACGACGATAGCGGTCTATTCCCCACATAGTGCCCTATGTTTGGTTGAAAGTAGCACATTGCATAGGGATTCATTTGGAACGCAGGTTCTTCCAGGGTGGCTGGTTCCACTCCCGCAGGTGTGGAGGGGATGGTTGTCTGAAGGCTGAGGGACATTAACTGTTCTGTCCACCAACTGTGTCAAAAGGATCAGGGCAACGATGCTCTGCTTCTTTAGGAGGGCAGTGTGTATGTGTGTGTGTGTGTGTGTGTGTGTGTATATGAGATAGTTGTCCTGACAACTACTGGCTTTTATATTCATTCAGATACTTATTCTCCCAAATATCTAATCCTTACACCAAACTCAATCTAAGCCCTAATAATAACCTAACAAATACCCACAAATGTATTTCCAACACATTTTGTCTACTCAGGAAATGTTGGTCTTGGAAAGGTAGGTAAAAAGCACACGCACGCGCACGCACGCACGCACACACACACACTTACTTTGAAAGCTAAGAGGGCCATCTTCTGGTAAAAGTATGAAATTACAGCAAGATCATGGACTGAATGTTATTCGTCCATTTAAATAACATTTCATTTGGGGTATTTAGCCGACTTTCTTATCAATAGTGAATGGAGTACATTGCCTAAGTTCAGTACTTAAAGCGCTGCACTGTTCTCATTTTGTTACAGGGTTAGGGGAGGGAATGAAATGAAATGACCAAACTGGAAACTGGGGAATAGCTGGCACTGATATGGAAATATTTCCATGACAACAGGGTTAACACACAAACTCTGTAAATAAGTGGATACCAGCTTTGAAAGACATCTGCTTAGCACTCCGTTTAGAAACCCATGGACCTCTTGTGACCTTGTTATTACCTTGGAGAGCTTTTTAGTTCTCTAAGTTTCACTTTCTATTTTCCAGTTTACTGCCACCATAGGTTGTCTGGAAAGTAATGCAAAGCCATGTGAAGACAAGACAAAACAGAGAACAATGTCACTGAGCATTTTTCTAATCTGTTAAATGAGATTTTTTTTAATTATTGAACACAGTTTGACAGAATACAGAAAATAGGTGCATTGAAGATACACAACACAGACATTAATGGCCTCTATGAGAGTCTGCTGAAGTAAGAGAATGACATATAACAGTGAAAGAGATATCCAGTTTGGTTGAACTGCTGCTATGATTATCAAATTCTCTTTACAAGTTAGCGTGTTTGCCAATTTGCTAAACCATAATTTAGTTGATAGGTTCAAATTCTATGTATAAAAAACACCAAGAAGTACTTGAGAAAAATCTAATAAAAAACACAAATCAATACAAAAAAAGAATAACATACAGAAAGTGCATTTCATTCACAATGTCAAGTACAACCATTTAACAGTGTCTCACAATGAAAGATAATCAAATTGAACAACATGTTTAAAACACCACAATTAAAAAAAAAATATTCCTGTAAATAAAAGGATACACTTAAATTTCTCTATTGATTAGCAGAGACTTAAAAGATACGATTGGAGTAGTAGTCATGGAGTAGGTGAAAATGTTCAAGCCTAACAAGTCAATCTTTTATTATTAAATAGACTGATTTCAGGGTCTGTCTGCAAATTCATCACTGCAGGGGAATCCACATTACATTAACATTGTTCCAGTGTGAGGGGGGTTCAAAGACAGGGCATTTACATAAGGATATAAAAATGGAAAACAATTGTTAAAACACTAGATTAAGCTTTCTTGTTTTTGAGAGGAAAATGAAAAGAGACCAGCCCGAAGATACAGTACGTATTCCCATGAAGTATGCATAAAAGCCACATTAAGATTCAAGTTGATGGGTTCTCCTTTTAAATCTCTTCGGGGCCTTGTTTGGGTATGCAAGCTTTTCCATTCCCATTCGATGTCCAGATTAGAATATACTGGTAGACCACATGTCCTGATTGTCACCATGTACTCTGGTTCAGCATCATGTTCAACGATGTGTTTATGTCACCATGAACTTCATTGGTGTTTTTGAGGTGCTTGGAGTGTTCCCCAGTTCGTGTTCTAACGAGGCTAGGAATGTCCAACATATGGACCTGTGTAAGAGAACACTAGGGACATCGCAATGAACATGCTAAATACACTGGCAGCTCATTTAGAAGAGCTCACGCACAGACCTCAAATAATTGAAACGGTTTCAACAACCATCAACAGAATTGTGAATAACTTACAAATTGAACATTGGCATAGTCACCAAAAGTGTAAACTATAGGTTGAGCTTGGAATGAACATTTCCAGACAGCAGTTGGGTAGAGTGTCAGGGTTTGGATTGCCACAGATGGAATGTCACCCTGTAAAGAAAATGGTTTAGCGTGATGAACAGGTAACAACATTCAGCTATTAATCCTGAAAGTCTGACATGGCAGCTGCATCTTCCTCCACAACTGCCCAGAGGTAACTCCCAGGCAGGATTGGAACCCTGATCTCCAAATAAAGCAAATAACTGCAAATTAGTGACTTTGCCACTAAGCTATTCAGGGGCCCCAGCATAAGCAAATTTTGACAAAAATACAAGGGATTGACATTTCCCTGTAAGGAAGAAAGATTTGGGAATTGGACAAACGCAAGTCCTGGGAATGTAGCATGTTGACTCACTAGGCAACTAGTAATTACCAGTAAATCAAATTAACCAGTGAATGAACACAATAAAAAAAAAAATACTGAATACCTACTCACCTGGTCAAAAAGGTTACATATCTGCCTCTGTAAAAAAAAAAAAAAAAACACAAAGAAATTGTTATGATCCTGTTTTCCATTCAGACTTCCTTCCCCTATAGTCTCCCAGCATGGTTTAATGACGGTAAAATGTAACCAAGTATAGTATTTTTTTAATCTATGGTCATCAAACATATGAATTAAGTAAACTCTCTAAATAGTAGTCGGCTTTGTATAGGTTATGGGCGCACACGTACACACTCAAGGAGGTGTAAAAACTCACCCCAGGTGTAGGTCTTGTGTTGCTTCAGGTGACGGACTCTGCAGGAGTATTCTTCGTCAATGGCCGGTGTGAAGGGAACACTCTTGGTGAGATGGAACTGCCAACCCTGTTCAAAGGCCAGGTCGGTCTGCTTGGAATTGGGGATCTCCTGGCCGTTCCTCAGGAGGTCGATGCTGATGTCTGGGGGATGGAATCCGCTGACGTGACAGATCAGCGTGTTTCTCTCGCCGAAGTTGCCAGGGTTGCGACTGTACACCTGTACTTTGGGGGGAGCTGTGGGATACGAGAAACGGAATGCAGTTGAGCATGATCTGCCCAAGAATTTGATCTCCGAACTGTTTAACTGAAAGCAAACAATGGAATTCAGTACTTTCTCAGGCACTGCTTGTTGATGCCAACCATCTGTTCCACCCACAACAGATCAACACAGCAGGATACATTCTGCTTAAGCAGGTGCAGTCACTGTCAAGCAGTACACGTTTCATGCATCATTTTTATGGTGCTGTTGAAACAACTTAGGTTACAATAAAAATAAATGTAATTAAGCTTTGTCGGGAAGCTTGCATGTTAAGACATTATTTCGTTGTCCTGTAGAGACAAATGTCTGGTTTGGGCGTATCAGTAGACTCTGACAGCGAGATCTCTGGCTCATACCAGAAATACCAAGCAAGTGAAAGTAAAATTGAAAGGGACTTTCCGGGCATAAAACAAATGTTGCGTTAGGTAACTTCAGGCCTACAACATTTATATTACTACTTATAGTCTGTTGATTCCAACAGCATTTGCTGTTAATCACATTATCTCATAAATTCCCAGCAAGGTAGCAAAGAGGTGAAAGGAAGATCAGGCCGATATTGGTAACTAAACTGCGATTAAAAATATATATTTCAAGCAGGGGCAGTTGAAAGATAAACCCGTATGCCGTGTTCATGACAAAGTAGCAAAGGTCTTGTGAAGTGTTTGAATCTGTTAAACTCTAAAACTAATATGTGCAGTTTTCAAACTGATATTATAGTAGTAAACTGATTTGAAAAAACGTTTCGAAATAAATGTTAACAAGAAGTAACGTTCAAAACATTAACAGGACGTTGCTATAACATCAAGATACATACATTGTTTGGACTCCACAGCGGCGTAAAATAGTCCAAGAGCAAGAATTGACAGAATAGCCTTCATGGTTGATGAAGTCAACAAATTCGATAACTCACTGTATCAGCACACCGCAGGGATCACTGTGCTATATAACTTATCTTTAGGCCCGCCTTTTCTGTTTAACTAGCCAATCAAACATTTGATTTTTTGTTTCTAGGCCATAAAAAGCAGCTCAGGTTGAAACGCAACAGCTCAGGTACAAAACAAAGTACGTTTTTTTACATAAACAAGATAGTACAAATTGTAATTCATTGGACTGTTTAAAAACACTTTCTACCTCTCACGTCATGCTCTATTTTTGTTGCTTTTTCGGTTTTTCATCTTTTAGTGATTATTTAGGGCTACAGTGGACACCAGATGTTGATTTATGAGTCCACCTAAGCATCTCCGATGAATTTATTCTATATATATTATATCTACAGTCTATCGACATAAAAATAAACTCCCTGCATGTAGTCACGACAGGACTCATATTTTGAAGGACACGAAAGCAGTGGCCCGGAAGTACTTAATTGTGTCATGTTCGTTCATACAGCGGTGCGGTTACAGTCGTAGATGCAAAAATAGTGAACTGAAATACGAATATACTTTATCCAGTTAATTTAATCAGAACACAAATGGCTGCCAAACGTAAAGCTGATGTATCGGTGCCTGCAGAGGAAAGTGATCAGCTCCTAATTAGACCTCTGTGAGTTATCCTCTTCAACACTTTGTTAGCTGTAGGAACGCTAGTTAGCTGGCCTAACGCTAGCAGGTTTAGCTAGCTAGCTAACATCACGAATAATGAGTAATGCCGGTGTGGTTACCAATATGCATATGGGCTGTATTAAATGTTTTTTGCATTAAATAGTTGTTGTCCAAAGCTGCCTCTATGTTTTGTACATCTGGAAGGATATAGTTAGCTGGCTAATTGGTATTTTCAATTAGTAGGTCCAAGTATTTACCTACTTATGGATTAGATCATGTATTTTGCCTCCCGACGAACGCAAGTTTGAGTCAAATGTCATCAACTGACAGCCATGTCTTCTTTTTTCAACTGTCAGTGGAGCTGGGCAGGAGGTGGGCAGGTCATGCATAATTTTGGAGTTCAAGGGACGAAAAATCATGGTAATTATGTTACACAAACCCAAACACACTGCCAGATTTGTCATACTTTCAAATAGGGATACCATAATAAGCACTAACTCTACCCTTTTTAGTTGGACTGTGGAATTCATCCAGGACTGGAGGGAATGGATGCACTTCCCTATATTGATTTGATTGACCCGGCTGAGATCGACCTGCTGCTCATCAGCCAGTAAGTCATCTCTGAAAGGGTGATTTTTAGTGGAAATATTATTGTAGTCCCTTCCTGTTTCAGGAATGCTTCCACCACTTCACTGGACTACAATTCAACAAGGTCATGTCGGAGGAGGGAATGTGCTAAGTACACGGACAGCTGCTTACATGGACAGCTGCTTTCATGTGATGTTGGTTTATGATTCACCTTGTCTATCTTAGTTTTCACTTGGACCACTGTGGAGCATTGCCGTGGTTTCTTCAGAAGACCAGTTTCAAAGGGCGGACCTTTATGACCCACGCCACCAAGGCCATCTACCGGTGGCTGCTCTCAGATTATGTCAAAGTCAGGTAGGCTGCTGATCATTACCTTCTAACGGCAGTGATCTCTGCTAGAGCTGCTGCACAATGTATTTCCCATAACACAGGCATGATTGTTGACACCTTTGGGAATGTACTGGTTGTGATTACTGGCCTTTGCAAAGTCATGTCATCAATTGACAAAGAATACCGTACCTGACTCATTGTAGAGTTGCAATTCTCCATTTTGGATGATTTGGGTTTGCACGGTGTTCCTTGGAGATTCTCACTTGACCTCCTCATGTCCTTTTTCGTCATCTGCTCAAAATCGTTGTAGTGTTTCAAATGAGTCAATGCATGTTTGTGCTTTTGAACAATTACGTTTGAAAGAATAACAAAATTGTGCAAAATCAACATATTAGGTCAGCTTTTCATCTAGTGTTTTCTAGAGAAGACGCCAGGAGTGTGAGCTTGTGACCTCCTTGACCAGGAGGATGAGAGGAGTGTGAAGTTAAGATCTCTCCCTTGACACTCCATTTCCCCCCCCAGTAACATCTCAGCAGATGACATGCTATATACCGAGACTGACCTGGAAGAGAGCATGGACAAGATAGAGACCATCAACTTCCATGAAGTGAAGGAGGTGGCTGGCATCAAGTTCTGGTGTTACCACGCGGGTCACGTCCTGGGCGCAGCCATGTTCATGATTGAGATAGCCGGGGTCAAGGTGAGCACTGAGTTTTGAACTTAACGAATGTTCTTTTTTTATTTTCTGTAACGACTCCAACTGAGAATGTTCCCGCAGCGCTGTGATTAACTACATACGTCAGTCTGAGGTTTGTTTAAATGGCGTCAAAATGAGTGGTCAGGTACAAAACAAAGTACAGAGTGACGGGATCTCTCACTAATCAGACTAAGAAGACCAATTATGTATTTTGAAAATGTGCCTAATAACCCGTATGTTTATTCTGACCACGTTAGCCTAGTAACTGACTGACTGACTGACTATTGTTAAATAGTGCTTAGAGATGCGAACCACCGTGTAGACGATCAATGTTTGATCCACGGACAGAAGAAATTAGGCGTCAGGAATTTTTCAGAATAGTCTAAAACATTGCTGGCTACAAGCTTCAATAAAACTGTTTACTGTTAAATTGTGATGGACAAAGTGCACCGACAAGGAACGTATTGCTTTCACGTAAGGGTAGTGGTTGGCTATTCATCTGTCATTGTTTTTTAAAGAAACAAACCAGCCATGCAGTGATTAGAGTCATTGTTTTCATTATACGGACGAAATGCACCGACAATGAACACATTCCTTTCAATTTCGATAGCGTAGTTCACATAGCGTTTCATTACTGTATGGCTATTAGCTAGCCATCTACAGAAATTTCTAACACGTTGAATGTAGTGTTGCGACTCTGTTATAGGTTTGGATTTTAACTAATGTAGTGAGCTACTTTCAAGATCTGTGGAGTTTAGACAAAATGACTTAATAATGCTAAGGTAAACAGACACCACATCTTTACACACGTATCTAGTGCGACAAAACCTGCTGTTTAAATAGCGTAATGGTTAATGGCACAGTCTGCCACACAAGGAAACCGCAGATCGAACCCAGCTAGGGGAAACAACATTCCTCCCATCTAATCGCGGGCCTGCAGGACAAGGCTTGCCTGGTTAATTTTCTTGTGAAAGTCAACTTATAAAGTTTCATTAATGTCTTCCCAGTGCATCACAGAGAATGTGTTGTTTATTCGGGCCTGTAGATGGCGCCCATACACCGGTTAATTATCCCGGAACAGTTACATGAGTTGATGAAATAGACAAAGATTTTGTCCAAACAGGTCTGTGGTCTCTCGAGATGGTAGGTCCATCGCAGCTGTCTGCTCTTTCCTCGTTATTTTGAATGTCTCTGTCTGCAGATCCTATACACTGGGGACTTCTCGCGTCAGGAGGACAGGCATCTGATGGCAGCAGAGATCCCCAGCGTCAAGCCTGATATCCTCATCACTGTGAGTCACAGCCACTGGCATGACATGTAACACACCTGCAGTCAAAAAGTCAGTTTTCCCAACTAGAGGATTTAATCTGTAATTCTGTTCCGTCCTCAGGAGTCCACGTATGGGACGCACATCCACGAGAAGAGGGAGGAGCGGGAGGCCCGCTTCTGCAACACCATCCATGACATCGTGAACAGAGAGGGCCGCTGTCTCATCCCCGTGTTTGCCTTGGGCCGGGCCCAGGAACTGCTTCTCATCCTTGGTGGGATTTTAAAACCAGCCCCCACCCCCTTTCAGCCTGAGGAAAATATAAGGAAAAATGTTTTCCTATGTTATACTATTAAGTCTCAACCTTTTGTGCGTGTGTTTTAGACGAGTACTGGCAGAACCACCCGGAGCTCCACGACATTCCCATCTACTACGCGTCTTCCCTGGCCAAGAAGTGTATGGCTGTGTATCAGACCTACGTCAACGCCATGAACGACAAGATCCGCAAGGCCATCAACGTCAACAACCCCTTCGTCTTCAAGCACATCAGCAACCTCAAGGTGGGAGAAAGAGCTGAGAGGTGGATGCTGCGGGTTGCCTTATGGAAGAGACATCGGCGGGCTGGGGGCGGGCTGGGGGCGGGCTGGGGGCGGGCTGGGGGCGGGCTGGGGGCGGGAGACGCAACCTGTCTCCACGGCAGTTCTGTCTAAACATTACTAGCTGTCAAATCAGGTCTTCCCTCAACCTCCACTCCATTCCGAGTAGAATGGAAGAAGTGTGTCACAGAGGGAATTTGTTTTCTCTTTTCCAAGGATGTTTTGAAGGAATTGAGAGAACAAAGTCACTGGGTGCAAGGATTTAATGGCTAGTGAACATTTCTGACAAATGAAAGGCTGTTTTGTTATTTATTTATATATAAAGGTGTGTTTAGCTTTATTGGTGCCTGGTAACCTTATGTGCTGCCAGCAAACCAGGGTGCCCTAACTCTGCTTTACGCCTCAACCCAGAGCATGGACCACTTCGACGACATCGGACCCAGCGTGGTGATGGCGTCTCCGGGAATGATGCAGAGCGGTCTGTCCAGAGAGCTGTTTGAAAGCTGGTGCACCGACAAAAGAAATGGCGTCATCATCGCTGGATACTGCGTGGAGGGAACTCTCGCCAAGGTGGGGCTGAGACTTCAACCCTTCTGGCATTTCCTGTTAAAAGTCTAGAACAGGAATGCTGATTCCAAATTTAAATCAACATTTTATGTCAGGAAAAGGTATCATATAATATTGATTCCTGTGGAAAAATTGCTAAATATCAGATTTGTTTTATTTGTATTTTTTTAAACAAATATGTCAAATAACCAGAAACCAGGGTGTAGTCGGTTGAGATGGGCGGTACTAATAGTCTGACTGGGCAGGAAGCTCACATTGACGGACAGTTATTTTAAAATGCGTATATCATGGAACACTGATGCTGTGAGATTATCTTTAGAAGCTTTGCTGATGCACAAAGCAACCAGAACAACACTGAAGTTGCCAGAAACATGCAATTAATTTGTTTATCCAACTGTCAACTAACATCTGTTTTTTAATCTTAATCTTTTGATTTATTTATTTGACAGAGTTGGCTGTAGGTAGACAGTTTTTCAAGGGAAGCAGGTGACAGGTGTCCTGATTGCATAGTGAATCTCAGGTGCTCAGAACAAGAGTCGAAAAAAGACTGGACCGATTTTGCCTTACGCTTGCATAGAAAAACAGTGTCACTTCGGTACATTATAATATTTTTTTAACAGATCGGGAACGGTTTCGTTATGTAACCCAAATACATTTAGATGAGTAGAAGCCACAGGGATCCCAATTCCCCACCTCTGGATAAAGAAACCCTCTTCTAACATGAAATGAGAGCGAGTACAGTTTCAGCGAGTGTTACTTGGGTACACATCGGAGGGGAGTTCAGTAGTCACCTGACAAGTAAAGGCCTGAAAAACAGGCCACATTTAAAAAAGTCTGTACAATGAAAGGTAGCTGTTTAACTTGGCTTGGCTGACCAGTTGAAATAGTTAAGGCTGGCAGCAGGCCAGTTCGTCCTGGACATTTTTAAGCATGACCTCTGGGTGCGTTGACTTCCTCAACATTGCTTATTCAACACGAAGAACAATGAATTGAGGTAGTTTGTGTCTCCCGTTTGACACGACAGTGTTCGAAAGCAGAACTAGCTAGCCGGTATCTGGCTAAAACCAGACACGATGATATTCAGGACCGTTGAAGCAGACAATTCTCAGTTTTCTCAGTTGCCTGATGCGTCACACCTATTTCTAATGCGGGCGTTTATTTCAAGCCGCACGTTGTTGTGACAAAAAAAGAAAATCAGATTCCTGTATCTTCAGGTGAATTTCAACACAACTGTTTTGGCATGAAGCTGACTGTCTCTCCGTGATTACCGTCCTCAGCACATCATGTCCGAGCCGGAGGAGATCACCACCATGTCAGGCCAGAAGCTGCAGCTGAAGATGTCAGTGGACTACATCTCCTTCTCAGCCCACACTGACTACCAGCAGACCAGCGAGTTCATCCGGGCCCTGAAACCACCTCACGTGGTACACAGGCATACACTCTCTGTCCTCCGTTAAACGGCTCCGGTCCGCTCTAACAGGCTGTGATCATATAGAGTGTATGGGACGCCGTTATAACCAGGAGCTATTACCTGTATGTTTTCTATCCCCGTGACCAGAATGAAAACCGAAAGCGGACCAAACTCTGGTCTTTAATCTGTTGGGCGTGGGGGGGGGGTTCTGTGGGAGAGCGATAACTTGAAGGCAGTCTGTTAGTGAGGGCTTTATTTCCGGTATCCTTGTCCAGATTCTAGTCCACGGGGAGCAGAACGAGATGGCCCGTCTCAAAGCTGCTCTGATCCGAGAGTACGAGGACAATGATGAGGTCCATATCGAGGTGCACAACCCGCGAAACACAGAGGCTGTCACCCTGAACTTCAGAGGAGAGAAGCTAGCGAAGGTGAGTCCGTACCCTGGTCTCTCTGTAGCCATTGACTATTGGCTTGTCATTTATTGAGGTGATTTGACTCATGCGTTTCAGGATTTTTGTTATTCTCATCTTTTGGCGTCTCTAGACCAAGATGCGATGGGGCTGAAGCGCCAAAAAATCATTTTATGATGAACAGTTTTTTTGTGCTACTATTTTGCTTCTTCTCCTTGTCAGCCAGCCAGAATTGGTGCACTGCGTTGCTGAAACAAGCACGCAGTTGAAATATCTTTTCAGAAGCTCCTTGTAACTAGCGCCATCTTAGCTCCCCACAGTGAAAACATCTTTCCTTTTAAAACATCTATTGGCATCTAGTTATGAATAATAAGTGAAAAACATTATTTACTGACTGAGACAGTTTGGGGACATATTTTTGCTGAAACTGTTGATCTGAAATGGCTAGCTTCTAGCTTTTCTTTACTCACAGGCCAAACTTGCCACAGTAATATTAGTTATATAGCAGAAACAAAGTTCAAGAGTCTGTATATGCATTGATATGTAACTGCTTTTCATTGATAGTGTGAGTTTGATCAAATGGCGGTAGGCAAGAGTCAAACAGAAGTTTCAGTGGGACGTGTGCATATTACCTCGGGCCCCAACATAACATTTTGGTGTGTTTGTGATTAGGTGATGGGCAGCCTGGCTGATAAGAAGTGTCAACAGGGCCAGAGGGTGTCTGGAATTCTGGTCAAACGCAACTTCAGTTACCACATCCTCACCCCCTCAGATCTGTCTAGTGAGTTCTTTCTATCACTATCTTTCTGTTTATCTTACTCTCCGTTACTGTCTGTCAGTTACTGTCTCTCTGTCTGTTTGCCTGTTAGTCTGTCTGTCAGTCGTGTTAATGTTCTCCTTCTCCTGTCTCCAGACTACACAGATCTAGCCATGAGCACAGTGAAGCAGACCCAGGCCATTCCCTTCACAGGGCCCATCTCTCTGCTGGCCAGCCAGCTGCGTAACCTGGCAGGTGGGTGACTGTTGACCTCCACTCCTGGGTTTAGATCAGAGCACCATGGTCAGACGGTCGACAAGACAGACCGACACTGGTTGAATCAGACCAAAAACCAACGTCCACCCAGCCGAGTAGTTATTAGAGTTCACTGTGGTGGAATGAGAGCAGCTTCACACTGGTTGAGGTGCACATCCACTACATAGCTGTCATAACCAACCAGGGCCTGCTGTTTGTGCTGCTTAGATTGTCTGCTTGTTAAACCACCTCTGTCTTCCAGGGGATGTGGAGGAGGTGGAGTCTACTGAGAAAATCACCCTCCGGATCTTCAAGAACATCACCCTGGTCCACGATGCCGGGATGGTGGTGTTGGAGGTCAGATACTGTTCCAGGCTTTTTCTATATTCCGGTAACGTCCGTGAAATTCCCAAGGTTTCCAGCAATCCTTGTTTGGAAGGACTCCTGCATTCGGCGTAGGAATTCTGAAATTCTCATGGTTTAGGAAAAACCCGGGAAACTTGCAAAATATGCTTTAATTTCATAAGTCCAGATCAGACAATGTGTGTGTCAGCATCCATTACCTGTGTTGTATTGGTTCTGTGTGTGTCGGCATCCATTACCTGTGTTGTATTGGTTCTGTGTTTGTGGGCATCAATCACCTGGGTTGTATTGGTTCTGTGTGTGTTGGCATCCATTACCTGGGTTGTATTGGTTCTGTGTGTGTTGGCATCAATCACCTGGGTTGTATTGGTTCTGTGTTTGTGGACATCAATCACCTGGGTTGTATTGGTTCTGTGTTTGTGGACATCAATCACCTGGGTTGTATTGGTTCTGTGTGTGCAGTGGATCGCCAACCCTCTGAATGACATGTATGCAGATGCGGTAACCACCGTGGTTCTGGAGGTCCAATCCAACCCCAAAGCACAGAAAGGTCAGTGACCCATTGGCCTTTATTCATCTCCTTCCTTGCAGCTTGTGACCTGCCACAGCTTTTCATTTGTATTGTTTTTCTATTGACATAATGTTCACAGTCAACAATAGCATTATTTGGTTTGATTCCAGCTTTTGCAATCAATCAATACATTTCATGTGATGAAACCCTAGTAACGTTAGCATTTGTCGCTAATGTATACGCCCTGCCAGTGCCTCTGTATTCCTGACGTGCGTTTCTTCTAGTTATGGAACACGTGAAGGAAGGTGTGGACACGGACGTCTTCCAGCAGAGGTTGGAGATCATGCTCCAGTAAGTCGTACCCTCTGTTGACGCGGGGGTTAAATCAAAACCCAGCGATGCGAGATGTTGTCGGCACGTTTCAGCGTTGTCACCGGGGTGCTCTGTGTTTTTCATCGACAGCGACATGTTCGGCGAGGATTGTGTGGACTTCAAGGACAATAAGACATTGACTGTAACCGTGGACGGGAACACCGCTTTCATCTGTCCAAAGACCAGAGTGAGTTGTGTGCTTGTGTGTGTGTTTTAGGTATTACTATACTCAGGCAAAATTCAATTTCTGGCTCAGGGTTTAGGTTTACTTTAAGGTCCAGGCATTGTTGGTTAAGTTTTGGGTTAATGTTAGGCATTACATCTAGGTAAAATGTAAGCATAAATGCTACTTTATTGAGGTTAGGGTTAGATTAGGATTAAGATTAGGGCAAGGAAGCACGCAATTTATATTTTCTGGTCCCCATGAGGTTTGCTGTACAAACTTGTGCGTGTGTGTGTCTGCGCGTGTGTGTGCGCGTGTCCCTCTGTGCGTGCGTGCGTGCGTGTCCCTCTGTGTGTGTGTCATACAGACGGTGCACTATGAGGAAGGCAGTGTCGAAGATGAGACTCTGAGGGAGATGGTGGAGCTGGCCGTGCAGAGGCTCTATGACGCTCTGTCCCCGGCCACCTGAGGGCCTGACCCCTCCCCCCCGGCCACCTGAGGGCCTGACCCCTCCCCCATCTGAGGACCTGACCCCTCCCCCCCGGCCACCTGAGGGCCTGACCCCTCCCCTCCCCCCCGGCCGAGAAGCAACAAGCCTGGTCTGTTCAGTGTGTCTATCGGGAGTTTTCCATCTGTTATGAACTACTATTTGTCTGGGAAAAGGTGACCATGGATGTCTCCTACTAGTTACCCGGGTCTCGTGGTGTAATCCAGATGTCTGTGGAAATGCCTTTTCTCACAGAACGTTGTTGTGTTTGGAAAACAGAAGTGATTCCAAAGGAATTAACCTCAATTTGCTTATTTTCTATTCTCAATGTACCATCTTTGTACATCTGCAATATGCATTTGTTTTAAATAAAGGTCTATGCTGACCACATTTGTTAACTTTGTATATAAAGGAGTGAATTATTTATTTGATGTAAAGCAGTCATTTACATTAACCGTAATTTACAGTAACTTTTCAATATTCAAAGTGCTTAATGAAATAAAATAGGTAAACCCAAAATACAAAAGGTACAATTAGTCTTCAAAAAAGTCTGAAAATATCCCACATCTGGATAAAAACACTTTCATGAGGCTTCATCCACAGTAAAAACTTGCAAACAAATGTTTTATATTAGATATCATGAAACCGCCACAACGGGAGGCAGGATGGATATGGGGAGAAAACAACGTAAACATGATAAACCACATAGCACATTGGTGATAACATCGCTAGCAAGAGAACACAAGGAAGCCAATACCACACAAGGTTATACGCGTCTCCTATTGCTTTAGCAGCGTGTACGGTTTTAAAAGACGGAACATGTATGTTCCCATATGAACACACCCTGGTGGGGGGGGGGGGCAGAGCAGTGTTCGTGGTTACTGCTACTGTCCCTGAAGTCTAACTGCCATTGCAAACACGTCACAGCCACGGCGCCTAATGGTAACAAATGAAATACATGCAGTAATACAATAGGGACACAGGTTAATACATTGAATCAGCATCAGAAGGTACCCGTGATACTGTATTATGATGGTACTTATCACTTTTGTAGGCTGGAACTCATAACGTCAAACGTTGTCAAGAAAAATCACAGCAAATGTGAGGGAACTTTCCAAATGTATTAACTGCTTTAGTGTCAATCTAGGCACTAAGTTTATTTTCCCCAGTTATGAATGTTATTACTCATTAGTTATCTGGTATTATCTGGCTGTTAGTTATGGCTAGCTACAGTTACAACCTACTCTGTAGTATATGCTTTTGTTTGATTATCATCTGAACACAGTTCGAGGGTTACAGCTAAGCTGAGGAACATCTGGGGGACCTTCAAGGAGTGGGTTGACAACCACTGCTAGATCATTAGCAGCCTTTATTACCAACATCCACCATAACGTTCATCATGTATCATCTAAGGGTATCTGAATCTGAAACACTGATTTTGTCTAGGGCTCATAGGAATGAACTGTAAACCTACTGGTTTGTTATTGTCTACAACCAACCAGGCTCTCCTGTGTATATAAATATTTAAGTATACAAGATATTGTTCATACAGCACTGTGCAAAAGTCTTACCTGAAAGTCGAGTGAACTAAAGCAATTTATATTGGTAGTAAGTTTTCATTTGTAAAAAAGTATTTTTTTTACTTTAACAAATTTTTTTACATATAAACTCTACCCTAATAAATTGGTTCACTTTGACTTTCAGGCTGTGTGTGTGCGTTGTTTCCTGTAACATACCGCTGTCCAGTATAACTGCTTTACCAAGGTGCCTGACTTTTTCCACTCCTCCCAAATCACCGTAGAATGTTTTGAGGACTACCAGAATAATTCGTTTTAAAGATATTATTACACATATTATTCAACAAGGTGCATTGTCAAAATGTACATTAACAGTCATACAATACCATTCAGTCTCCCAACTGCTATTTAAGAAAATGTGTTAAAGATAAGCAGCACCCCTGTGGACCTAATGTTCAAATCCACTGCTGAATGAAGAATGACTCTGCTCCTATAGTGTTATATTGCTTAGCTCTGGATAGGAAATTAGTATGACCTCCAAATGCCGAGGCACCCTGCTCTAACCAGAGGCCAGGACCAGAGCTGTATGAGCAGATAATCATATCCAGATATCAAGAGTATTTAATGCCTAACAACTCAGTACAAAAGTAGTGCAGTATGTAAGGAGTAGGGTGTCAGTTTACTAAATACATTTTTGTCAGTGCTGGGATGCGGTTTTAACCAATAAGCAACTAGCATTAGACCCAATAGCTCTAAAAACCTTCAACAACGTGTAATCTGAAACCAAAACCATGTTAATTTTAACTGGTAACCAGGCACTTGGATTTACATGGAAAATTAATAACCATGTTGATTAATCTTTTTTGAATAAAATTGAATTTTAAATGTTCAATAGGCAGAATTTTTATCCCTGTGGGTAATTTGAATTTATTTCAAATGAACGCTCATCCCCAACTCCATAAACTAGACATACATAACTGTCAGCCCACTGATTCTGTCCCGGACACGTCATTCTCATTCTTCAGTCCAGCTGGACCAAAGACCCTGTTCTCGTCCTTTCTGAGTCCGGTATCTATAGTTTTTAATCTGTTTTAGGGGCAGTCTCCATTGCACTCTCACCTACTCCCCTTCCTTTCCCTCCCACTTAGCATTCTGTTTCCTTGCTGGTGTTGCGGATACAGGCCTGTCTCTGTAGTCTGAAGGACCGGGCCTTGTGGCTGCAACCAGCCAGGGACCCACGCTCAGTCAGGTCCTCGAAGGAGTGCGGAGCCGGACTTCCCATGGGGAAGTCCTCCTGCAGGGCCTCCTCGTCAAAGTTGCAGTCCTCCTGGATGGTGGTCATGGCGGGCTGGGGGCTGGAGTCGGAGGTCTCAGCTGGGACCCCAGGGGTCAGGGCAGGAACTGGGGTCTGGATGGGGGGAGTGCTGGTCTGCTGGGGCCCGGAGGTCGGGAAACGCAGGGCTGAGGTCGCGGGGGCTTTGAAGATCCGCACTGAGGCTGAATCCAGACTGCTCATAAATTCAGCGTTCTGGAGACGCAAACACCATGTTAACGCCAGGGGCCCGATATACCAAGATGACTAGTGGGAATGTATGCTCACAAATGCTGATTTATGTAGCACTCACACTCGGGAAAAGTAGAGACTTGGCGGTCTGCTCATATTGCCAATCCAGTTTTTTATCCTGGAAGCGAAAATATGAAAGACATGATAACATGTGATGCTCTGTATAACAACGTGGCAACTGATTGTCACTAAGTGATTTTAGAATTTCACTCATGCTTGTATTATCACGTGTAAACAAAAAACAACAGGTCCCATAATGCAACAGCCAAACCTATGCCCCAGTCTTTTCCTTCAACCAAGGAACAAACGGGACACCTACCATACAGTGAACCAGTATGCTGAGAGGGACCCAGAAGACCAGGGAGAAGACCACTACAGAGCCCACAATGTTGTCTGCTAGGAATTTCCCAAACGTGTTGATGTCCAGCTTGTCAATGAAATCCCACAGCCTCTCAATGAAGTCCTGGACATGTTTCATACATTTACCCTGAAGGAAAATTACAGCACATGAAAGTTAACCAACAGGAACAATCCTCTCGGACAAAAAACAAAAGTCATCACTGCCAAGCACACATCAAAAATCTTCCACTCCATTTTTTAATTTCAGCCCTTTAATCAAGGATTTATTTAGACCAGGGACACCAGATGGGTGCAATTAATGATGAGGTAGAACAGAAAACCAGCTGGCTCCTGCCTTCATAGGGTGAGAGTTGAGTACCTCTGTACTCTGCTCTGTATATGCGCTCTGTATATGTGCAAAACCAACTTAGTAAAGTTAAGGGTCAAGGGTCACTTACCGTTCCATCGCAGAAACCCACGGTGCACGGTTTGCCTTTACGGAGGTAAACGTAGTCCCCTCCATCATCCTGGAATGGGGAACAAACTCCACTGGCCTTCCGGCAGCACACGTTACATGACAAGTTGGTCTCTTGTAAAGACAGAACGCCAACAACATTTCACCTTTAACCTTATTCATTTAACGACAAGTGTTTTTCCTTAAGAGCAAAACAGGTCCGTTAATAAAGGCTGTCAATTATAATGTATCCCGTTTGACCTCAAATTCCAATATTAATGGCCACTTTGCCACGAGCCTCGGACCAAGATGGGAGCGGAATCCGTGTGCAATAGAGCTTCGTTAAATGGGGCGGTCGGATTGGTCCACTGGAGCCTTTAAACGAGGGGCGGCGAAGTTGACCGGGTCATACCATTGCATGCGCAGGACGACAGGTTGTGGACAGCCTCGCAGAAGGGGATACACACACCGTCCAGACACTCTCCGTTGTCCAAACAAACCGTCTTATCGGGGGCGTTCTCAGGGGACGGACACTCACTACTGTTACCTAATGGGAAACAAACAACCTGTCCTTCCAAACATCTGGTAAAGCTTCTATCGACTATGAAGAAAAATTCCCCCGCCAAGCAGCTCTCCTGCATTGATTTATATAGTTTGTATTATTTGGGTTTTCTGCAATTCAGAGTTATGCCCCCTGATCTTTAGTGATCATTCAGGATGTTGATGAATACATGTTACATGATTCCTATTAATAAATACACTGAAGAGTAGGAATATAATGTAAAAAAGGTAGAAAAGCAAGAATTTGTGTTATTTTGTTAATCAAAACGTAAGGTACAAACAGTATGAAACTATGATTTGTTTCAAATACACTATATTAAGCAGCATAAATAGTTTAGATCACATTCCATTCCCCTTCAGGTTAAATAATCCATAGTCAGAGGACTGAAATGAAAGGTTTTCTGCCCCTGCGGTCTAACGGTTCTGCATGTCTCGGTGACTTGAGGTGACGACATCGGACCCACCTGTACAGTACGACCTTCCCTGGCAGGTGGACCCGATGGGCTCCTGGCACACTTTGCCCTTTGTTTCAAACTGGCACTGCTTACAGCAGGCACTGTTTCTGTCACTGCACAGAGAGGGAGGGGGGAGAGAGCGTTATTGGCCATGCGATGCGGAAACATGTTCGTTGTTACGTTGCGCCAATAGAGTAAACCGAATTTAATTGAGGGAGTTTTGGCGCAATGAGCATGGCGAAACAGGATGACATCCTACAGAGGTGATTCGATTCTTCAGTACCACTGCGACATTCTAGCAACAATTCACAGAATAACATGGCCTGACAGACCTCAGGAGGCGGGCGATATTCAGCCCTGAGACCCTGCATGCAATGTGCTTGGCGCCGTTCCCTTCCAGCCGTTACCACAAGCCGGTCCGGCCCAATTTAAGGTTCCACCAGCCGCCTTAGTCTAGGTCCCAGGGTAGAATGTTCCAGAAAGAGGTTCTCGCCTGCACTGGGCTGTTGGGCGGAGCTTGCAGCTGGAGGTGCAGCAGCGGTCGTTGTGGATGTCCAGCAGTCCCGGGTCACACTCCTCGCCCGGCTCCACCCTGCTGTTCCCACAGACATGCCGGTTCCTCTCCCTAAAGCACGCCGGGGCCTTGTTCCTCAGGCGCTTCGCGACGGACAACTTGCTGCAGTTTGAGAAAAACTAGGGATACGAGACAAGGGGATGAGCTTTGTCCGAAAAAGGCAACCTACTGTCCACGTAGTGCAACGCTTCGGGTTACAGTGCTGTTAGCCTAGGTAGCCCGGGCAACAATTACAATAATTTACAACGAGGAGTTGATGTTCAGCGGTTCTCCTGAGAGAACGTTAGGACAAACCTTGTTGTTGACTTGGTCTCCGCTCACAGCAAAAGGGAACATCACGTATTTGCCACCTTGGTCCTCCCCCGGGGCGCAGTAGGGGATATCTGGGTCATGTTCTGCCCCGAAGTTATGGCCCAGCTCATGAGTAGTCACCAGGTCGGCCTCCTGAGGACAAGAAAATAAAAATATGTGATAATCAAATTCGTAAAAATGTAAATGAAATGCAGCCTTTTCCGTGAGGCCCAAAACAGATTATTGCTTTAGGGTATACAGCTTAATGTTCCAAATTGTCGCTTTGTTTTTGAAAGTTAGGTTCAGGGTTTCACAGACAGATATGGAGTCTAGACCTGCACTAGGAAGCAAGTGGAGTTGGAGAATATCCATTCTGACAGCTTTTCGGGCCAGGTCAAACCTCGTGCAGGTAGATGTAGTCATACACACTCACCTTGGTGAGAATCGTCTTTCCGTAGTTCTTAGTGGTGGTCAGCCCTGTGTTGAGGTAAATACCTTCTGTTCCAGGTGACGGCGGACATTCTGACGGCAAACATTCTGGCGACGAAAGAGGCAAAACACAAAGATGAGGCGTCGATTGATTATGACTTACTTGGGTGGACACCCCGACAGTTTTCTAAACAGCTGAAAGGTTGACCGGGGGGTTATGGTTAACACCAGAGTAAAACACCACACAGTGAAACGTACTCTCTGAACAGAGACCCCCAGGGATCCCCTGTCTGGAGGGGGCAACGTAAGCCAGGCCCAGGGTCCCCCCGTCAAAGTCCTGATAGGTAAACAAGTGAGCCAGACACACGCTGGAGGCGTTGCCCGCAATGTCCACACTGAACTGCTGCATTGGGAACAAAGAGGGAACAATACAGCTGTTAAAACATGAACGACGTGCCCTGCAACGACACAGCGTGAAACAATGTAAAGGACATCTGCCAGTGGTCTCTGAGGGGTTTTAAAACAGGCTTTTTGATGATTATTATGAACTTCTCAGATGGTTAAACATGGTCGGCCACCTCCAGGAGTTTCTTGACATCCCAGACATCCTTGCCCTCCTCTGGACTTCCCTTCATGTTAAAGTGTGTAGCTCCTTGGGTTACGTTTGTGGGTTTCTTCTTAATGATGATCTACGTGGGAGATTGGAATTGAGAGTGACAGGAAGCAAGATCCCTCTATCACCATTAGCGTTCTAAGGAAGTGACAGTGATCATATTTCTCAGCACACAGCAGTGCCACAATCAACAATGAGGATAACGTACTGAAGAACCATTGTAGCGAACCCAACCCCAGCCAACCCCAAAAAACGAATGGCAGAATTGCCGGGTTTTGCGAGGGGTGGTGACGTCGCGCTTCTTCACCTGGTCGATCTGAACACCGTAGCCTTTAAACTCGTCGTCCCACGACGTGGCCCTGTAGATATCATCCACACGGTCAATCAGCTCGATCTATCAGACCAGACACAAAATCAAGGTGTGGTGGGTTTTTCAATATAAAACGATCAGGCCAAAGACATGCCCACACTTGTGACGGTATCTCCCAATGACATCCTATTGGTTTTAGTGCACTAATTTTAACCAGAGCCCATTGATTTAGAGAGCACCACACAGGGAATGCTATTAAAACACAGCGATAAGAATTGGACTGAACAGTGCCCCCTACCAGGTAGTTGAGGGTAGTGCTCTCCTCGCCACGGCCCATCTCTTGAAAAAAGCGATAGTCAGCCACTAGCAGCAGAGGACAAGTGTTCTTTTTGTGGTCGTGGACCCGCCTCTTGTCCCTGAGCAGGGGCTCTGTGGAGAGGGAAGGAGGAGACTGGTTTTAGCACCGGTCGACCAATGTCAGGTGACGTTTCATTGTTGCATTGACGAGCCAAGCTAGAGAAGCCTTGTTGCAAACTCAAGCAGTCAATGGCACAATGCGGGTTGCATTAGTGGTCAGTATGTGTGGAAATGCCATAAGGCATAAAAATAACTAAAATACTAACACAAGGCCCATTTTTTACACATAAATCTGACCCCTGTGCTGGGAAAATCCCTTTCCCTGTAGGTACAAAGCCAACGAAAACTCACAGGGGCCGATGTGTCCTATTTCACTTTCTTTGTGGGGACATGTAGTCCCGACATACAACACATGAAATGCGTGTGAGCACTCTCCCTCCACCACACGTCCTTCTCTCTATTCACCCTCCCCATCTGAATTCACAGCCTCAGGATACACCCCCACTCCTCGTCTCCCTCTCCCCCACCTCCATCTCACCTTCCACCCCCCGTTCCTGTTCGCCTGGCCTCGTGTTGTCAGGCAGGGGGTCATCAGAGCCTGGCTTCACGTAGGCACAGACTTTGGAGGACGCCAGTCGGCTGATGTTCCTGATGTCCTCAGATCGGTATATGAGCAGGCGGCTGTCGGAGGGTCCTTCTGTAAACCTCCACAGAGGCTGTGTGTGGGGGGGGGGTTAGTGGCTGTTGTTTTTTTATACTTCATTAAGACAGCATGGATTCTAGTTGGGAGAGACGTTTTAATAAGCGTGTCAACACAGACTCGAGCCCTGGTTTCCGGGGGGAAATGTTTGTATATGTGACATTTGCCAGAGGTGTCAACCCTTAACTGTCGCTCAGCACCGGAATGTCTGATACGATTATAAACTCAAGTGGTATATACAGAATATCGATCACATGAGCCGAGACACCTCCGAGTTGTTGTTTCGATATAATATCACGGTCACTGGTGAGGAAAGCGTGATACCGTACCTCAATGTTGTACTCCGCTTCGTCTGTGAGGATGTGTGCTGAGAAGTCATTGCCGTCGATGTGTGCCTGCACTCTGGAGTTCTCCTCCCCTTTAAGGGAACAACACTCAGTCAACAACTATGTTGGGAAACACCACAACATTTAAATGTGGGCCAGAGACAAATTCCTGAGGCACTGACAGATGTTGAACTTTGAACCAAAATTAGATGTGGGATTTTTTTCTGACCTCAAATGTTAAAAAAGCGATGAGTACATCAAATAATTTGTCAGTCCAGATACACCCCCTCAGCCCAATCCCAAATGAATGGGAAACATAATGACAGCGACCATCTTTAATAATCTATTTTTGAAAAGTAAAGCCCCTTAACGGACCTCATTCTTGTGTGTCTTACCAATCACATGGCCAGTGAAGAAGTTCTGCCTGTTCACCTCGTAGCTGTCCTCTTGCCCGTCCTCATCCACAAACACGGCACGGAAGCCCTCTGTGAACAGCTCCGTGTTCGTTCTCAGGTACAGCCTGAAATGCCTAGAATAAACCGTTGAAAAAAGGAGATACCAGCGCTTGTGGATACGAAGTGACTAGTGCAACTAGGGTCAATTACAAGTTGACTCTATCCTGTGTATATATACACAAAATGTAGTGCACTACGTTTGACCAGGATCAGTAGGCCAACAAAGGGCCTTTCCTACCTCTGTAAGGCAGTGAAGCTGAGATGTTGTTCCACATGTGTCTGGATGTCCCGCGGCCGGATCGAATGAGACTGGAGACTGGCAAGGGGCAGCACCTCAAAGTCTGAGAGCATTGAACTAAGGAAGCCTTCAACAAAGACGAAGAACGGGACACTTGCATACTGACTTGCACCAACCCAAGTTCACAAAACATTTCTACCCATTTCGATATAAAACGACTCGGTTGTATCATGGTAGAACAGTCCCTAAAACAGACACAGTGATAATACCTGTGTATAAATATGTCCCCATTGCAAATCTTATAACAGATATCCACTGATTTTAGATATTCTGTAATTGCTGCCATGATTGCTACATTTTACATGTAGTTTACAATACGTTGAAATCTACGTTAAATCTATATTTTATTATCAAATATCTTTCTGCTTCATTCATGATAGGGATGAAAAGTGGAGTTGTTGTGGAAATAGCAGTGGAGCGCTTTCGAACTCAAGCTGCAGCAGTTGCACCGGACACAAAAGCTTTGACCGTTGGACCACTATAAGCCAACAAAAATTGCCCCAAGTAGAGTATTTTATTAATGTATTCGATTCACCGATGTGTCGTACTGTCCTCATCTGTAGACATCATGAAGAACTCATTACAGTGGAAAATAAAATTACCACTCACCATATTGCAGATCAACCTCCGCAGGCGATTTTGTTAAACCATGTGTTAAAAATAGAGAAGATACAAAAACATATAATATCGACATATCTTGTATCTGTAAAACAAAATGTTAAAAACATAAAATCCATACAAGAATGAGTTTTCACAGAATGTTGTAGGCTATCGAGATATATCTTCCTAACCGCTCTAGCTTAGATATTTTCGCATGCATAAGGCCGACCTCAGTGTAACATAACTGTTACCCTAACTATGTAACCAAAAGTTATTTCTAAATGGAAATGCGATTTTTAAAACTCCGACTTAGTTTTGGCAACAATGATTATCCTTGAAAACCAGCGCCCGCATACCCGGAAGTGTTGTGACAGAAGAAAAACTCAAAATAATATGGGCGACTTAACGTAGCCTATTGTTTACAGTAACATGACGCGGTACTTCAGTATTTCCATGGTAATGAATCTACCCAAGACTTATTTTATATAAGAAATGGTTCTGTTCATCTGTACATATGAGTCTGGCAAGAAATGGGTTGCTTCAGTCAGCGCTGCTCTTACTAAATGATAAAGAAGCTCAGAGAGATTTTAGACCAAGAGACATCTGGCTGGTCTATTTTTAATGCTGATATCTCATTCCCTTTTAGCACTTAAAACTGAACCATAGGTCTAGGGCTGGTCAGTGTAGTGCGTGCATATATTCACAATTTGAAATTGCTGTAGCTAATCAGTTCCGTCACATACGCATTTCTTTCCATTAATTAACCTACAACATTGTAGAAAATAATCCAATATTGTATAAAAAAGGAAGCCTATTATTCCATTTGTCGAACCTGTATTTAACGAGCATTGATAAGTATTGCCACTATAAAATTGAGTACGACATAACGTACTGGTACCGTCAAACTCGGAACACTCTCCTAGACGCGATTTGAAACTGGTTTTAAAGCCTCCTATTTTCATTCTCAAGACCCAGCCTGTCTTAACAAGTCTATTACTGTCGTTCTTTTTAAGGCTACCGGGATCTAATATTCACACTGGTAGGATAAGGGAACCTCGATGCGGTCATCTTACAGTCTGCGTTGTCCTAATCGTTTGTTAAGACCTGCCGAGGGCCTGCAGCTGAACTGCAGCCACCCTGCTAATACCTGCCAGTGTGCACAAATGTGTACTGTCCCAGAAACTATATTTAATAAAGGTATAATTGTGCCCGGGTTCGTAGTACACTACAGAGGACGCCCTTTAGGCCTGGCAGGGTTTTTTGCCAAAGGGTCTGTGTGTGATGCAAAACAATTTAATATTAATGAAGAACACTGTCCTTTTCCCAGAGCTACATGATTCGGAGATGCTCAAGAGGTATTGGCACTCAGCAGAAAAGCACTCCATCCCCTCCCACAAATAAGTCTTCACAAATCTACAGTTTAAAAAATGTCATTTTTATTCATGTTACGTAGCTGTTACATAGGGCATTAAAACAGTTTCACAAGGCTTAGGGGACTACAATCAATTGGCAAGAAATAAAATACAATTAGTGGTCCGACTCTCTAATGACAATCACTGGGCTAACCAAACACCTTCTTACTGTGTACACAAACCTGCAATGAAAAGTACTGAAAAATTACCATCAGGACTTTGTGGATGCAATACTGACACCCATTCCAGTGTACATTGAAAAAAAGGGGCATGCATGTTTTTTTGTCTTTTCAGTTTTTGTCATTTTTTAATCTTCATAAAGTGCCACCTTTTCATGGTCAGACATGCTACAATGTAACACATTAATGTGAATAACAAAACTAGGGAGGAGTGTTCTGGCAGACCTACAGGAGCCCAAACACAGCACCTTTGCCAAAAACCTGCAACCCAATAGCACCCATTTGCCCATTTACAGCAAACTGCAAGTGACCAAGGACCAGGTCAAATGCATAGCATCAAGGGAATAGGCTGCCATTAGGGACAGACAACAGTGACTGTGTTCTCAGTCCAGCAGGCGTTGACCAGTGCTAGTGTGCGGCTTTTATTTTGAAAGAACACCACAGGGAAACAGCGGATGTGCCAGAATTCCTGTCACATCTGGGTCGGCTTAACGTCTCTCCATCCTTACCGTGACCAGGCTGTATGATGCAGGCGCCTTACAAATCGCTTTTTGAAATTCCCCAGCCAGATTTTTCTGGACCCACACATTCTATGTTGTCATGTTCAGACATTAAACACGTTAGGTTGGAAGCTAATATTTTTCTAAATCAGAAACTGCACATAGGGATGGCCGGGACAAACAAACTCAGGGATGGCAATAATATTTACTTTAAATCAAGCCTTTCTTCGAATCAAGATGAGTCATGGTGAAAAACAAACGATTCAATTCCCACACACTAACAGCTCCACAGTAACAAACGGCGTTCAGTACTGGAATCATGTCAAATGAAACAATAACAAATAAAGGTGTAAAAGTTTTATTTTTTTTCTTCTCATTTTATGTTTTTAAATTTTCAGCCGAGGACGGACGGGGGAGCCTCAGTTCTCACCTCCCTCGCCAGCCTCCGTCTCATCTGGCGCGTTGTCAGATGTCCATAGCTGAAACGAACAAAGACAAAATGTTCACAGCGCACCGCATTTTATCAGGCACCGAGAAAAGCTTCAGCTAAATGCTACAGCTTCAGGCTACGCAACATTGGTCAAATCATTTCAAAACCGCCCATCACATCTATAAATCAATTGTACACAGCGGGCTCTGTGCCCGTCTGGGGGTCTATTGACGTGGGTAGACTAATGGATGTGGGCGGGATGTCTCGTCGGAGTATCCAATCCCGTCGCCCGTATGCACAGAGGCCAGGGGCCACTTACTGTCAGGTTGTCTCTGAGCAGCTGCATGATGAGGGTGCTGTCTTTGTACGAGTCTTCGCTCAGAGTGTCGAGCTCAGCGATGGCGTCATCAAAAGCCTGCGAACCAGACACACACATAAGAACAACGCTCAAGGTATTTCCATGCATAGTGTGCCGTCATCAGGGCTGCCACTGGAGGGCGCCGTGTGGTGTTCCCAACACCCACCTGTTTGGCCAGTGAGCAGGCTTTCTCAGGGGAGTTGAGGATCTCATAGAAGAAGACGGAGAAGTTGAGGGCCAGGCCCAGGCGGATGGGGTGTGTGGGCTGCATCTCACTCTTGCTGATGTCAAACGCCTCCTGGTAGGAGTGCTGAGAGTTGGATATCGTCTCTGCGGAGGGTGAGGGAACAAACATTTCTACAAGTGTCAAGTACAAAACACTGCCTAGGCCTGCAAAGGTACACCATTACCCAGTGTACACTGCTTCAGCAAGACCCATGGGGTCAAAAGGAGGTCACCATATTAAGGGGACGTTTGAGGGCCGATACAGGACAAGATCAGTGTTTGAGAGATTCCACTATTTTTGAAAACATAGGAAGATATCCATCAAGTCACATGAATGCAGGTACCCATCAGCAGTCCAAATGAAGTCATTTTCCTTGCCCTGATGGAAGATTAAGCATACCTGGATGTGTTTGAGCTAGATTACATGAGGCATTAGACTTAAAAATATCTAATTGAGCACCCAAGCTACCAAGTGCAACAGCATTTTCTTACAACAAAAAAATCAAATGGTCCATATGTTTATCCTATTAACAAGGTCTGATGCTTTTTAACTATTTATGTATAGTAGACAAACTGAGCTCCCCTTCAGTCAGTGTGGTATAGCAGGCAAAAACCACAACAGTAGCTGTGGACACAAACAGAACTATTGCCCAATATTAACTAGGCAATAGGGTGCCTTTGGAAACTCGGACACGCTATTTTCACAGTCAGCTCAGCGACATAACCATCCTGGTTTTATTTATGTCAGACTATAATCAGAACATAACCATCCTGGTTTTATTAGTGTCAGACTATAAACTCAAGCAAACAGAATTTTATAAAGGTCAGACCAGACCTTCTACATAACCATCATTTCATTAAAGTGTGTCCACAACCTCAAAAGCTCTGTTAATCCTTTCTACTACTAGGACATTCAGATTTAGTCATTTATCCACTCTTGGCCAGAGTCACAAAGAGGGGCAGTGAGAAAACAGACTGACCGCAGAGGAGGGTGGCCGTCTTCTGTCCTTCCTCGGATTCTTTCGAATACTGCTGAGCCATGAGCTCTGGACATGCACTGTCCAACATTTTGAATTTCCTTCAAAATTATTTTAATGAGGCCCATTTTGTTGGATTTATTAAGCCACTCCTGCTGCTATAATGCTCCCTTTGTGCAGAGATTTTCACCAAAAGAAATAGCCTCTAGCCTTTTTGATGGGAGTGTTGCAAGCAAACACATTTTGGAGTCTGTACTGGCCATTGTAAAGAAGTAGAACTTTGTAGCAGCTTGTATGTGCAGTGCAAGGAATTGATAGGCCCTGCTGATGTCTCTTGTTGAATGGGGCACTCCCACCTAGACGCTTTACAGTGTCTTATAGATGGTAGGCTATTGCCTTCAAATTAAATCCTAGCCGAAATCATTAATTCATGCTAACCGCTGGATCGCTCACGATTGATAAAGATTGAAGAAAACCCGCAACATTTTAACATTGTGAGGTAAATCTAACACCTTAAAATCGTCACACCGCACACAATCACTAAGCCCTACACACTCACAGAAGTAGATGAGGTGTGTCGTCGTTCACCCCAGTGAGCGTTTTAGCAGAGTGACGACAGATGTGCAAGTGTCGGACTGAGTTAGGTTCCCGACCCGTCCGAGGAACCCGCAGCCCGTTACATCATGACAGACTGAATCCAAGTCACACAATCACCCTCCAGCCCACATATAGCACACTGTGTCTATCCAGGCCCATAGGTTGTCGGACAAACGCAGTGCAGTAGATGCAGAATAGGGACCCATTTGGAACACAGACACTGATCGGCGCAGCCACTTACCCTTCTTGTCTTCCCCAGAGGCCACTTCGGCCAGGTACCTGTAGTAGTCACCCTTCATCTTCAAATAGAACACCTTGCTCTCCGCATTGGGGGCGTTCTCAATGAGATACTTGCTCAGCAGTCCCTGAGACACACAGGAGGACAACTCACGTTATAGACATCCAAACCCCCCCCCCGTCCCACCAAATATTGCATTAACACTTCTGTAGGGTAACGTACGGGGAACAGGACATCCTGTGGTGAACAGACCATTAACTCCATGTTGTTTTACGTCTATCTCAATAGGAAGTAGTTGCAAGGTAATGTGTTGTCTTTGAAGGGACTGATACATGATTTTAGGAAAAAATCTCATTTAAAACATAATAATATGCCTGTTTGGCAGTCTTGCATATAAACACATCAAGAGAAGCTGGCCACACAACCTCTTACTTGACATTCCATAAATGTTTGTATAAAGCTGCTGCTGGGGGAAAAAGCTTGCTTTTCTATTGCTATCAATCATCCTAGCTGTCTTCAATGCCTTTATTTTTCACCACAGACTGTGGGTGTAACCCACAAACAGGTTGTAATGGCATTCACATTAAGACAACAAAGAATGAGCAACTACAACCAGCTTCCTGTGTCAACTGAGCACACTAACATCCTCTTAAAAGACCCACTGGAGCTTACATAGTGTTTTTATTACCATGTCTAATAAACACTGTTAATGAATGTTAAATAAAGCATTCATTTCCACCACGCTTCCTCTGGTCCTTTATGCTCAGTCGGATTGTGTGGTCCGAATTAATTAATTATGGGGAAAAACACTGCCTCCCCAGAAGATTACTGGTTTGAATCCCTGACAGAGTAAGCAAAAACACACAACAGGTGCTTACAACACCTGTCACCCCAGTAACTACACCTGTCCAAGCCATGTTTCACAGTATGTGCCCAGACAACGTCAGGGCTTCGGTTTTGGAAAACTGCATTTTCAAATAGCAGATTCCTATATGAACTTTAAGTTGCATTATAACTTGCAACCAAGGCAGTTGGTAAAGAGACCTCACAACCCTATACACAACGCTAAGTACCTCTTGAAAGCATTTTATTTAATGGAAAGATCAGCTAGTCTAAAGACAAGAAAAAATAAAGTAGAGGCGCAATTCAAGAAATGCTACATTAAGCAGTAATCCAGAATGCATGTTAATGCACGCTGTGACAAATCTTCCGCAGAGAGAGGAGCGTACAGGTTAACAGCTACACCCAGGAACAGGGTGGAACGTGGCTGAACAGGCCTGGGTGGGCGGCTGTTTCCTGTGTGTTGCCTCACCCCGACAAACATCCTGAGGCCGTCCGATCCTCTACAACCACAGCGCTGAGGGGCTGCATGAGTGTCTAACGCGGCCCCTCTCCTACAATGACACAGCTAACTGGGCATTATATGGGGAAACAAAAAACCTTAACCCAGCCGGACAGACCCGGGTCAATACTAATTTAATACGCCAACCGTTTTTATTGTAGCATCTCTGCGGTGGTCTGCTCTATGCCTGCGTCACCATATTTTCTTTTGGCCAGGGTCAAAAAACACACACAATCATCTGCGATTTTCCACAGCGTTTAAAGACAACATTCAGGCCCCACCCACCATATGACCACCTAGAGTCTGCGATTAATGCCAATGCAGACCAGAGGTAATATAAAACGTTGGCGCGCTCCGGCCCAGTGCAGGACCAGGAGAGACGCCGCCCGGTCAGAGTCACACCGACACGCCTGTCGGGGCGATGCCCTGTCTCACTGCTGTGCGTCTCCTGCTATCGGCCCAGACCGGGCGATGCCATGTCTCACTGCTGTGCGTCTCCTGCTATCGGCCCAGACCGGGCGATGCCATGTCTCACTGCTGTGCGTCTCCTGCTATCGGCCCAGACCGGGCGATGCCATGTCTCACTGCTGTGCGTCTCCTGCTATCGGCCCAGACCGGGACGATGCCATGTCCCACTGCTGTGCTTCTCCTGCTATCGGCCCAGACCGGGACGATGCCATGTCCCACTGCTGTGCTTCTCCTGCTATCGGCCCAGACCGGGACGATGCCATGTCTCACTGCTGTGCTTCTCCTGCTATCGGCCCAGACCGGGACGATGCCATGTCTCACTGCTGTGCGTCTCCTGCTATCGGCCCAGACCGGGACGTCTGCCGGAACGATGCCATGTCTCACTGCTGTGCTTCTCCTGCTATCGGCCCAGACCGACACGCCTGCCGGGACGATGCCATGTCTCACTGCTGTGCGTCTCCTGCTATTGGCCCAGACCGGGACATCTGCCGGAACGATGCCATGTCTCACTGCTGTGCTTCTCCTGCTATAAGCCCAGACCGGGACGTCTGCCGGAACGATGCCATGTCTCACTGCTGTGCTTCTCCTGCTATCGGACCAGACCGGGACGATGCCATGTCTCACTTCTGTGCGTCTCCTGCTATCGGCCCAGACCGGGACGTCTGCCGGGACAATGCCATGTCCCACTGCTGTGCTTCTCCTGCTATCGGCCCAGACCGGGCGATGCCATGTCTCACTGCTGTGCGTCTCCTGCTATCGGCCCAGAACGGGAAGCCCGTCTTCGGAGCCAAGCTGTGCACTTGCGGCTTATCGCCCACAGATTTACATGCCACGTGTGCAGGTTGGTTTCCGGGTCTGAGGAGAGCTGGGGGTGTCAAACCCCAGATCAAAAGCTGCAGAGACTAGATCTGGATTATTGCTGATCAGCTTTAAAAATCAAGTACAGGGTACCTGACGTTAGCTTGACCTCTGAGAAATACAACGATGCTTCTCCTTCAACCGTCAAACACCTGGCTCCTATAAATGGGTCTGGACTAACACTGACTGAGCTAGGGTTAGCCCTCATGTGATATGGACGTTCCAAGTCCCAGACACGCTTCTTAAGTTCCCTTTCTGACAGGAAACCATTGGGTTTTAAATGCCACCACCTCCTAAACTGTCACTACACAGGGACCGCAAGCACTGAGTTCAGCACTGTTTGAGTTGAGGATGCTCATACGGTTCTACTGAGACCAGTCCACCCCCTGACCCATCGGGACCCAGTCAAAAATAGGGCACTACAGAGGCTACGTAACCATTGGGGACACGTGATGGGTGTTTAGACGGTCGCGTGTAGTTCTTACATACCAAACAAAAAATACAAATGTTAAATTCTGTGTTTTGTCTGGAACTGAACCCTAACCACAAAGATCTCACCCTCCAACAGCACTTATGTCTCCGCCCCCATTTAGAGCGACAGACTGCAGATGCTCAGATAATAGTGCTGGTTTAGCAGTTGTTACAGGTACCACATGAATGCACAAACACCTACACTGAAAAATATATTTTCATGATTCCGGACAATAATTTAAGGATACAGTTAACAGAGACGTCTGGAATTTCAATCCATATACAGCCTGGGGAAAGACAGCAAGTAACCAGGTATGATGACACAGGTCAATCATAACGGTATGATTATCAGCAGCATGTGTTACAGTGGATGCTCCCAGCACCGGAGCAAACTGGATATTACCCCGGTCTGCCATTTAGATTACATTAGTCATTACAACACTTAAGGTGAAATGCCTTGCTCAAGGGCACCCCTGTTTATTTGTACCTTGTCGGTAGGGATTTGAAGCAGCAAACTTTACCGTTCCTGGCCCAAAACTCTTACCAGACTGCTTTTTTCTGTCCTACGTCATCATTAATTGTGACCACCTGGTGTCCCGGGCCTAAATAAGTCCCTGATTTGAAGGTTGTGGGGAAAACAAAATAACAAAGTGGAAACAGCCTGGAGGTCCAGAGTGGCGTTTGAGGCATCTTGACCCAAAGCTCATCTCATGTGCTGCTCAACCAGGGTGTACAGACTGGTTGGTTAAACCGCATACGGGGGCAGTAGCCCGAGCCAGAAATATGACAACGACCACGATCACAGCCCCTGTGGGCAGGTGCTACAACACATTCTCAGAGAGGCAGCAGAATACAAACAGGTCAGGCAAACTCAAACCAACACCCCGGCCGTCTCAAATGGCATCCTACCCCCTAGAGCGCAGTGCTGCTGACTGTCACATTACACAGGCTTGCTGTTGAGAAGCCAGTAAGGCTACTCAGCAGAACAAAGGACACATGACAACCTCACTCCACAGGGAAAGTCCCCAGCACGTCACAGGGCCAAGATTAATAGGATCCCAAAATGTACTCCCCAAATCCCCCGCTACTACATCATGAACAAGGTGGTAAGCACAACAAGTCAGGCAGAATGGAAGGTGTTCAGGGTCTATACTCTGCCTTGGCAGACCGAGTGTCTGCTTGAGTTTGATAGGCCAAATCGAAGGAGGCAGAACACCATGAGAACTACCTCCGGTCGACTAGTGACTGCATCTGGCCGTGACGCTTCACAGAAAAACCTAGGACACACATACGACAGATCTTGTTACCATGTACAGCTACTTGGAGCCACCCGGCATGAACCCGGTTCTCTCTGATCCAAGGACATCTTATTTGTGGTTTCAGATCCATGAGTAAACTACAGGAAACATCCCACTCATCGGGTTGGTACAGGACAGTTTCCTGTCACTGACATCTGCTGTAAGGCACTGGGTAATATTGGGTTTTCCATAATTATTGGCACCCTAGGGCTTTTTGTGAATTTCGCCCATGTACAAATGCCATTGATGTTGATCAGCTTGATTTAACCCAAAATGGGAAATCAAACCTTTAAGAGGTGAAATTATACCAAATATGATACCCTAAAAGCATTTAGCAATCATTGGCACCTCCGCATTGAGTACTCAGTGAATCCTTTCACTGCCAAGAAAACAGCAGCATCTTCTCCAAATGTTTGATGAGGTGGTAGAACCCAGCAAGGGATCTGAAACCATTCACCCATGTCTCTTCTCCTCAGATACATCCAAATCCTAGGTCCTTGGTTGTGGACTCTTCTGCTCCACACCAAAGGATTTCAGCAGTGTTTAATTCAAAAAGCATCCATTCTGCAGTCAGACAGAATGTGGACCTGGAGGAATGCCTTGGGTTATTGTCCTGCTGGAAGAACCAACAAAGACCCAGGTGGAATCCTGGCAGAGGCAGACAATTCAACATTCTCCTGCTAGTTGACAGAGGCTGCGATGCCATGTATCCTTACCAGGTTTCCAGTCCAAAACATTTACATACCAGGGCTGGCCGAATATACACTTCGTCAGAATGACCTGTCCAAACTTCATCTTTATTTTAAATCAATGGAAGGGGTGAAATGGCAGGAACAAAAAAATAACCTGTGTATAATATAAATCTTTAAAAATACAAAACATTTGAAAATAAAAATGAACAGGCCTTTGCCATGCCTTGTACTATAGTGTGACTTGGCTAGCTTAGTTAGGGCATTGTAGTTGACACATAAATTAACATATAAACAAATAGGGCCTTAGAATAGGCTTGTTATTTTCTTATTAATTCATATGTAAACTATTTCAGACACTAGTTTCCATTTAGGCAACTTCACCGCTTTTTCGCTCTGTCATATACTGCATTTTGTTTAATAATAAGCTAGAGGGCATTTTAAAACGGTGTAGAAAATAAAACAACATCCGATCTGTTCCGCAGCTCTTCAGTTTCAGGTCAAATGTTATATGAGAAAGGAGACCTGAACAAAGTCAGATCATACATGGTTTGTTTCGAGCCTTAAAATAATTTGTAAGAGAGAACCGATTTTTTTAAACAAGCTTCATTACATTTATATTATTAAAGTGTACATTTATCTTTAAGATATAACTGATATACATTTTGTTAAAATGGTTGAAAAATAATCTGATTTCACTTAACCATAGCTTAATCAATAGAAATTCTAGTTGCCCAGACAATATTATTGACACCATCTAGAAGTAGATGAGAGTTTTATTTCAAGCAGGTGATTGTCCTTATGTCAGTCCCCCTGTGGGGATTTTTATTTTTTGTATTCACTCATTCAACCAGTTTGAATAAAGAAAATTCCTTTTATTTTGTGCCACTGTGTACTGCAATGAGCCAGGAGGGAGAAAAAAAAAAAATTCTAGACATGGTCAGAAAATTGTTTCTAAGCATGGACAATCTACCTCCATCTTCAGAGACCCCAATGTGGCGGTTTCAATAATACATAATGTTACAGGGATGTTTAGGGTCCATGCCAATGCTACCAAATGGGCCTGGACGTGGCTGCGAGAGAAAACTTGATGGACGACCTCAGCAGAGGTCAAGCACCTCAATCAAATACCCCACAGATTCAAGCTGACCCACAGACACAGTGGGTTTTAACCATCCAACGCCAGGCCAGAGCAACGGAAAAACTAAGTGAAGCTCTCAAAGAATACCTCACAAACTGTCAAACATAAAGGTCATCTGGCAATGGGCACGTGACATCCTGAGTCAGGAGAATAGCGAGGCATTTTAAAGCACAACATCAAGGCCAAAGTCAGATGGCTGAGTCCCTGTCAGAGGCCATGGGTCTTCCAGGACAATGACTCCAGGACAATGACTCCATGTCTACGTCCTACTGAAAACCTGTGGGAACATCTGTAGACAGCAACTTAGGTATATGTCAAACCTGGCAGAACCGGAACATGTTGACTGGGCCAAGTTGCAAAGGGCTTGATTCCAGGTATTTCGGTCAAAGGCTTTGCTACGAAATATTTAGTCCAGGGTATGAATTATTTCTTAAATGACCTTATGTTTATTAATGGATTTAAATGAATAATTTGACGAATTTGGTTCTGTAAAATTAAATTAAAAAGTACTAAAACACTCGTCAATTTCTACTTTAAAGACAGGGAGTTATTTGAAGAAAGCAGCAACACCAATACTAATAGACTCAAGTGGAGGCTTGTCACACAGGGACAATACAGTTACCGAAACTCCTACCTCCCCCAAAATAACTGGAAGCAGCTAATGTGACATTGCAGCATCGCAATCAAGGGGGCATTGGTTAAATCCAAGAATTCCACTTTGTATTGAGCTACCATCTATCCAAGTCACTGCACTGCTCAGCCTAAAGGAAAAACACAGTGAGGACGTGTTGGTGATTACGTCTATCAAGAAGCTTTTTATATCACAAGTGACCCCGTTTGTTGCTTGTGCCGAGCCCCGAGGCTCAGAGAAGGTTCTCGCTGTCGTCACGGTGTCCTCAATTCTCAGATGGGAAGGTGAACGAGGCTGGTCTAAGTTCTCTATAAGCCACGCGTGCCCATCTGTATTCGCCGGCAGAAATACAGAAACTCACCAGCACATCGTTGCAGATGTCACGCAGCTCGGTTTCCACCTTCTCCCGGTACTCTTTCACCATCTGGAGCTTTCGGTCGCTGCCCTCTGTCTTCTGCTCAATGGCCGAGATGACGCGCCATGCCGACCTCCGGGCCCCAACAACGTTCTTGTAGGCGACTGACAGGAGGTTTCTCTCCTCGCACGAGAGCTCTGCTCCTTTCTCGGTCACCTCCTTCATGGACGCGGCCATGTCGTCATAGCGCTCAGCCTGCTCTGCGAGCTTGGCTTTCTGGATGAGCTCGGTTTTATCCATGTTCAATGTTAATTTATGCTCAGACTTTCACTAGCAGTCTCAAAGAGTTCAAAGACAGGGGCAGGAAAGGGACACCGCTGTGGGATGACTGGGACGTTATAACAACGGTTATGGTCACTGGGCGGACGAGTGGAGGTTCAAGTATGTTATCCACAGGGACACCTAAGGAGGAAAATTAGATGGTTGTTCAGGATGAGTAATGCATGCACAGCTTTAAAGGCAATATGTTGTGTCAGCTAGCAAGATAAGTTAGCGGAAAAAACGTATTCCGATATCATTAGCAAGCCAGGATAACAGCCCAGGCCTGACACCAACTCTGACTACACCTGTGCCTGTTATCTTTTATGTCCACAGAGAGTTTAAGTTGTGATGAATGGTCACTATTCGCTAACAACACTGAGTCACCATCAGACAATACTTGGAACATTTGTATTCTGGAAAGCATTGTCCTTCAAGGTAGTGGTTAAATTCTTACTCAATGCAAACTAATTGAATACAAGCACCAACCGTTTCCTCAACAGAATCGCGTCTTACTCGCATGTCAAAGCCACCGTCTCCAAATACTCACTATCCAATCAAATTTCATCTACTAACACGTGTCAACTAATTACATTTCAAAAGCTAATATTAGGTGCACACAGAGTTGAGTAACAAAGAAAGTCAGAGATTGTATTCTATATCGTTTAGTATGAACTTAATCAGCACCACCAAATATACAGGTTAAAATCACAGGTAGCTAGCAAAATATTTAATTGCTTACTATTTTTGTAAGATGCAGCACACCTGCTGTTAATCTGTTTTATCACCAATGACTACTTCAAATGTATTCTAATGTTTGGGTGTACAAGTTCTATTATACTTCCGGTCTGCAGCAGCATGCTGCCCAATCGCAAGGTTTATAAAATGAACCAGTGAAACTGAAATGTGAGCATGGCAACCAAGACGACATGGAATTCATGTCTAGCGACGATTCGAAGGCCGTGGTACACTTGCAATTGGAATTAATCATATCTATGGCCCTGTTCCAGAATGAAAATCGCCCCAGTTCCACCAACGAGATCTACAGATATGGCTGTCCAACACGCCGTTTATAATCCAAATTTAATGCCATACCCTAAGACGGAATGTTACGGTTACTGTACACGTGTAACTGTAGTTATGTGAAGGCGAACTTTGTACATCTAGGGACTCTTGTTAGCTAGAAACGTACTACCGCAACGAGGGCTCAAGATTGTCCATTGGAAACTGATTAATAAATATGCATTAATTAACAGGGAATGGAAGCCTATGTACGGAGATTAAACTGTGGATCAAAATGTTAAAAACAAGGTGGGCTGCGTTATTTAGACTACAATCGTTGCAAAACCTTTCAAGAACTTAGCTTTAGTAAAAGTAGTAAAGTACGTGTAGTTTCTGCACATTCTCACATACAGTAGGCGTGCCATAACAGAAACAAGTTAGAACGCGCCAAGGTCGCCCAATGGGATCCAACTAGTTTGATTGTTTCAGTCCACCTCATTCCCTAGGCTCTGCCCACTCTCTTTCACTACTCCCACTGGAAACGACAGTTTGTGGGCCATCTTAATTTAGTTAAACGAATTTTTGTTGCTGCTTTAAAGACTGCCATAACTGCTCATCTACTTGGCCAGCAAGGTAGTTGCTAAGTAACGTTCATCGAACTGCATTGGTTGCTAACGACGTTGGCCACCGTTAGACAGTTAACTAGCTTGCTGAAATGGTATGACTGATGTCATTCATTAAGTTATATTAAGAGTGCATATAATAAACGTAACAACTTTTGCCTTCTCATTTACAATCGGGTGTGGGGGTAAAATACTAAAATGTGATTGTCTAAAACACTAACGTTAGCTGGTAACCTGACCGGATTCACTAACCCACGCAAGCCCGAAATATTTTTCAGTAGTACTGCTGATGATGGTCCGGCTTGCAGCGGCGACCACACCTCTAACTATCCATAGTCAGATAGTTTACTTTCTCTTAAAATCTTGGAACAGACTAACTTAATGTTAAGTATAACAGAAAAATCCTACACTTCTAATATTGAAAGAATACGCTGTTAATAGTTCCCAACCTTTAGGTGGTTCCGATCCTCCACTCCGTGTAGATGCGCGTCGCTATGAGATTCGTACACGGGGAAAAAAATGTTCGCATTCAACCAAACCTGAGCAAAGGGCGTGTCCAACAAAACAAGAGCCAAGTGAAAACCAGTCCTGAGTCGGATAACCATCACCGTTTAAAATAAAAACCAATAGGACGATAGCGCGGGGATAGAAGGCGGAGTTTTTAGTCCACGGGGTTTCCTCCAATTAAAGCAAGGGAGAAGACGTCATCATTACCATGGATATCCACCACCCTTCTCATCACTCGCAGGCACGTACACACACACACACACACACACGCACGCACGCACACACACACACACACACACACACACACACACACACATCCACCCGCACGAACACACCCACCCACACACGTGCGGGTGTGGCAAGGGCACACAGATTTTGTAGTATAACATGTAGGCACATGGCATTATGAAGTTACATGTGATTGATGTTATAAGCCATTGTTACACTGTCTTTCCCAAAGGTGTGAGCATTTAGGACCAAGGAGGAATCTGATGAATCAGTCCACATGTGTTATTTGTACTGGATAGATTTCCAGTGGTTAGTCATAGTGGAATTAAGAAAGAGTATTTACCAGGCTGCTGTTCAAAGTAACACACAAAGAAGTCCACCTGGGGTGCACATGTAAACCCCACAGCTTCAATCATTTCTTTTATTTAACCGTTATTTAACCAGGTAAATCGGTTGAGAGACAATCCTCATTTTCAATGACAACCTAATTGCTGAGTAATTTACCTATCAGCGCAACGCACAGTCTTGCTTTGAATAAGTAGGCTGCATTAGCTGCAGACACCCATTCTAACAGTCCCTGCATCGCTGCGCGGAGAGAACAAGACACTCTCCTCCCTGCTGTCTCAGGCTAGTTTGTGATGTGCCATGCTAGTTTCACAGCTCCTTGTGATTTGCCATGCCAGTATTAGGGCTTCCCTGTTTCAAATACAGCCCTCCATGTTGAGGGTAATGCATTCAACCAGAGCGCTTGCTTTTGACCAAGGCCCTGCTTAAAAATAGTGCACGAAAGGCAATAATTTACCGTTAGAGGGCTGCAGGCCCCAGAGAAAAACATCAGGGTTTGCAGGTGACCTAGCGGTACGAATTTCCCAAATCCCCGAAGTGCCTTGTTGCTATTGCATACCGATAACACACTCAATTCAAACACAAACGTAATTATTTATTTTACCTGTGGCTATACGTTGTCACCTGGCACTATGATTTGAACCAGTCATCATTCAAGGTTCAGCAGGTTTTAAAAAAGGCACTAAATACTGTAGGTTTGCAGCTTTAGTGTAGTGCTGTTGTTGTACTATGTACTACAGTTTAATATATTAATATGTGTAGTATAATAATGTGCTAGTATGTGGTTTTGTGCCATTCATTTTTGGAGTATACTACAGTGGTCAATATATTCCATTCAGCATACCATACATTTCGCAGCTAGAGCCAGGGGACACAGATAACCTTTTATCTTCCAGTGAAGACTAAGGCATTTATGTGTTTCGGACATTAGTAACTGATGCCTTGATACCACCAGTAGGAATGTCAGCGGGGAAAACAGCCCATTCTACATATTCCGCTGGTTGATTGACTTTAAGTGTGCGCATTGCAGAGTGTGCCATTTTCAGTCCCCACGTGAGGCTTGATTCCTGAGCACCTTCACTTAACAAACTGACATGCAGCCATTCAGTCAATCACTGTCAATGAGTGTTTTGAAAAAGTGAAACCCTAACTAGTCTGCGTAATAGCAGCCTCCTCCAAAAAATCTAACAACTGAACAAGTATGGAGGTGTCATGTTTCTGGTTCTGCTCTGTAATTATGGCCCACAGGCTTGAAAGCAAGGCAAGTCCAGGCATATGTATGGCGAAGTGTGGCTGCTCAGTCAAGACATGGCAGACTGATCTACAGCAGGACTAGAAGGAAGCATTGGTTGGTGTCTTTACCACTTCATGCTTGGCTACGCCCTATTGGTAAAGCTTTGATGAAAATGTTGGGTTTTGAGGGTTTATTGGTGTGTAAAATCTCTTCTGTTGCTGCTAGAACAATGGGAAATGTGGCTCTCTCTGAAGCATTTACCTGGATCCTATTCACGTGGTCTGGAATGTTTTGCTCTATATGATCCCATGCCAGAAGCTGAATATGAAAAAACAGCTATTCTGATTTACTGAATTTCTTCCACAGCTCAGTTAGATATGTCATACCCTCTGCAGGAATTTGTGACGCTCTGGAATCAACATAACCCAGAGCATGTTCGGGCTTTGTGTCTGGTGCTGATTTTAATACTTTGGTGGTGTTAAGAAAAATATTTGCTTTTCTTACATTGTATGCGTGACTAAGTACAAAAAAAACTACTGAAACGACTCGTCAGTATCCTCTCTTCTCATTTGCTATTCTGTCAGCAGCCTCACCCACCTTAATAGATAAACCCAGTTCTATGACAGGTGAATGTGTCAGAGAGGCCAACTGGTTCAGCGACCGCAGCCCAGGGTTTATCTCAGTCATCGTTTGATACACTGCCCCTGTTCTGGCGTGAGGGAGACAGGGAGAAAGGTGAGGAGGGGGAGAGAAAGTGGAATAGGGGAGGGGGGGGATTGAGGGATGCAGAAAAAAAGACAGAGAAAACTCAGTACAATAGCCCTGAGTGTACCAGTAGACATACAGAGGGTTGGGGAGATGAAGCACTACGGCCAGACGAGGCCTGACCACTCAGACTTATGTCTTCTGCTGGCCAGTTGTTTGCTATGTCCATCAGTGTGGCGTCATGTTTGCCAAGGAACAAGTAGTTTGGGTCAACAGGCAAGATAAGAAAAGCCATTACAGACTCTCTGCTTTTGAACTGTGACTGTGTGTGTGTGTGTTCGTGTGCATGTGTGCGTGTGTGTGTGTGTGCGTGTGTGTGTGTGTGCAGAGAATTAGCCAGGGTGTGGCTCTGCCCCCACCCCAACACCCCTTTTTAAACACACCCATCCCGTTTCTCCACCCTCCAACAAAGTAGATCACATAGGCCAGCGCGTCAGTTTGTAAGCTTTCGAACGGCATTACGTAACAGGGCACTCTTTCAGAAAAGACAGAAAGAGAGAGAGAGAGAGAGAGAGAGAGATTGGTGGGGAGAGAAAAGCCTCTGGGCGTTGTCTGGTCTCCTGAAACCTGCCTGGAAACAGAGCTTACTCAGCCTGAGCAGTGACCCCCACCATTCCCTTCTCAACCCCATACTCCCTGTCTGCTACAGCTACGCCCTGCAGTGCAGGCAGCACGGTGGTGGAGTCCTCTCCTCCGCCTGCATGTCCTCCTGACTGTCCCAAAACGACCTTATTAAGCGCGTCCAATGATTGTGGTGAGCTGTGATTACACAGGCAGGGCTTTATTCACAACACGTTTCAGACCATGTTGCGTCAAATTCCCTCCTCCCTCATCATTCACAGGCGTTCAAAAAATTAAGGGAAAGTGAAGCCTTACACCAAGCAGAAGGGACATTTTGAAAATCATTTTATTGCCATTTCATCCCACACATTTGCATGCACAATGTCCCCCTGAATGCAATATTGCTCCGCTCAGCAGCACTGGAACTAACTCCCCAAGACAATAAGTCCGTTTTTTTACTTCCTATGTTTTTCTTCCACTACCATGAAGCATTTCTGATAAATGTATGGTGGCTGTAATTCTGTTTTTAGCTCAGCGTATGTCAGGCTCTTGATAGTTATCCTTGAAATGCTGAGTCATTGCGATTTAGCAGGGGTAGCTAGCATTACACGTTGCTTCCGGTCCCACTGTTAGGTAGCCATTCCTTAGTCATACATCCGTGAACAGCATCCCACCAGGCAGGCTGGTCCAAATGGCGCTTTGGAGGATGGACCTGGCACTATTTAGACTGGCTGTATGTATTGAGCATCTAAGAGTGCAAATAGAAGAACACTTTTGCTGTTTTTAGATTGTAATAAGTAGTTATTTGCACACTGTTGACACGTGATCCCAGATCAGGGCTCCTGTACTTTAAAAAAACGCTTGATAGATATGTGGCTCTGTCCGAGACCCGCTATTAGATGTTCAAGGGTTTGGTCGGAGCGGGTCAGATCAGGTTGTTCCCGTCTACTTGGTAGAGTGTGGTGCTTGCAACGTCAGGGTTGTGGGTTTGTTTGCCTCCTGGGGCCAGGACAAAAAATATGAAAGTGCACATACTCTGAACTCTTGCTTCTGTAGGTCGTTGGAAGATGCTACAGTGTGCAGAGGACTGGGGTGAATGGAAGTACAAGGGTTTGATTGCAACAGCAGGAAGCTCAACCAACAGTGAGTTGAAGCATTGCAGACGGAAGAGGACAAGTGCCTGAATTAGTACCCGAGTTACTTCCTGTGTGAGGTTAGGTCATTCTCCATGAATGTTGTAGAGCATGAATCTGTTGGTGCATGTCACTACTTTGATATCTGTGGAGAACAACAGTCTGCTGTCGAGAGTCAAGCAAAGGTAATGAAGAGTTCTTGGAGTGGACATGCCTTCAGCTGGAGGAAGAGCATCTCTGTGTTGGTGAGGTTAAGCTTGGGGTGCTGCACCAACATCCAGCCAAGCATTACTGGATGAATGCAATTGCAATGTTTTTAAAAAAATATATGTGCTAGGTACCATTCCTAATGATATGTTCACTTTTTATTCTATTAATGTGAAAGCAATTTGGGAACGTAAAATTCAAATCACTTCCTGAATTGACAAACGTAATTTTTAGAATTTTTTGATTTGTTAAAACGAGGGCGAATCTCTAAAATAAGCTTTGGGCTCAGTGTGAAAACATTGATTAAATGTAATTACGGTTATAAAAACATACATTTAATCTCTATAGAAGGTACTGCAATGTTTAAAATAAGAATTTAACTGTATTGCCACAACCCTGCTTAATGCAGTAATTCCTCCATATGGATTCCAATAATGGATTTTCTTCAGCCGTGTAACCAGTAGGGGGTCCTCCGGCAGGTCTCTCCAGTTTAATGACAAATAGACTTTCCCATTTACTGATCAAATTATCATGTCATCTACATAATGCAAATGTGATATATTTAGGGTATATATAGTTTCTGAAAAGACATTTGGCAAATTAAAGTTTTAAGCATGAACTGTGGGGTACAGCATTAAGAATCAACCATGAAAAATGTGTAACGGTTGAAGTTTCACTAAAGTATTAATTTGATAACATCTTTCCCCTACTCATCTCAGAGTGGAACAGGAAACGAATTGGCCAGCAAATAACATGAAAAAAACCTGTCAGCCACAAGATATACGGATGGAGGGAGAATAGAATAAAGAGAAGAAAAGATATTTACAAAAAATTTAACGAATAAACAACTATCACCGTTGAGTCCGACGGATGGTGTGGAATGAGGTGGCTGAGGGCTCTGATGTCATTCATGAAAAGGAGGCTGTCTGGATAACTGATTGAGTCCCAGGTGTTATCGCATTCCCCTTTTCGAGCAGCGCACTACAGAAGGAATATGGCGTCATTTGGGAGACACTCTGGAGGAAATGCAAGTGTGCGCTGATTGTGTCAGCATAGACAGGATGCAGGACCTCTGGGATGCCAGGCTTTGATCTGGTGAACAGACAAACCTGTTCCCAGGAAAACAAACCGCAGTTGTGTACGTTTGTGACGATAGAGAGGAAGCGTGTCGCGTTCCGTTACAGACCAACACAAACATTCCTGAGAAAGGCACACACATGTATAAAAGTCACACATACACACACATACCTAGACACACAATAATCCTCACTGACAGTGAGTTCAAATGTGCCTGAACAAGATGTCCCAATTATATCTACCAGATATATTACTCTGGGGAAAGAAGAGAAAAGCCAAATTGACATGCAGAGACATTTGTCTGTGCCACACCTTAGTGTCTGCGCATAACCAAATTATTTGCGTGAATAAAAGATCATGAGCTTGACTCAGCGCAGAGAACTAAATCAACCTGCGTCTGAAGTAGCCCCCTGTTCCCTACATAAAGTGCACCACTGTGCAATATTCCCCTATAAAGCAGTGCACTATTTATGGTGCCATTTGAGATAAGAACAGCCCGCAGCACTGCCTCTGAGGAACTGGTGCTCTGGTTCTGTTCTGTTCTGTTCCAATAGTTGAGGGATGTATGACTGGAGGCTAATGTCGAGGCTGTTGATGTATGGCTGGATGCATTCTGAGGCTGTAGAATCTAATCACTCCCAGTCTCACAGGCTTACAGCTGCATACTAATCAGGAAGTACTCGCCGGCAACTATGTGCTTAGAGGAGAACGCGAAACCCCATTAGAGAAATCTGGTGGCCAAGCTTCAGCAAGGAGTTGCCAGGTTGCAAAGTGCAGCACACCTGCCAGACCATGCTCAGCCGATTCACACCGCTACATGCCACGCCCCGCAGGCACTGTTAGTATGCCGCAAGCTGGGATTCAAACCCCTGCCTGCAATGACACAACTGTACTGCAAAGTGACACACTTTCTTTACAATTTTGTCATGTCCCAATGCACCAGATATTCCTTTCCTCTATCCATTTAGTCATTTAATGTACCATGCTTTTCCCACAAAGGACTATAGAAACCCTACACTCAACCAGTTGACCAAAATGTTTAGAATTGCTGGAAATCTGGTCGTGGTCGGTCCAGTTGCATGTGACACACTTGCGCTCCTGCGTGGATTTGTGTCTTTCTAAACCTTCCTGTTAAATGAAGCATAAGAAAGCCAGATAAATATATTTAAACATCAATGAAAGAGTTACAAGTAAGAAGCTTTGAGACCGTTATATTTTCTCTGTGCCAAAAAGAGGGCCCCTCCTTACCTTCCAGAAATGCTCAAAACCTACTTTCATACTCAAGGTCTTTGTTCTGACTCTGTATCTTGTCCTTCCCACCCCTACGGGAGGGCAGCTTTTGCTAAGCCCAATCACAGCTCCTTTCTGTCCTGGCATCTACATTTCCTGGCACTTGGAATGGTGCAACCAGCTTCCCCTTGAAGCTAAGACAGCAGGCCCTGCCCATTTTCCAAAACCTTTTAAAATAATATCTGAAATAACTCCACACATTCCCCAACTGCTGCCTTTGGTGAATTTGCCACATTTTTATTTTCTTTTGACTGACTATGTTGATGGCTTGTGTGCTGAGTAAGATGTACAGAACATGAGACCGTTTTTCTAGCAGAGTGATTCTTGCAGTGCTGTTATCCTAGAATCCAACACAAGGAGCTCCATCACCACTGTATCATACCTACCATCCCAGTGGAGCCACACACACACAAGCACACTCACACACACTCACACACACTCACACACACACACACACAGACACGCACACACGCACATTTTGCTTAAACACAGTACGTGTGGTATATCTCTCCTTAGTGGAACTGAGTTGGGTTTGGGTTTCCCCAACATAGTGAGGATTTTCACTGGTACCAGACTGACCTGCTTGGTGAACGGGGACTTTAGGCTCTGACTCACTCTGGAGAACTTCCTCCTTCTGGATTTGCAGAGGAGAAAGGTCCATCTGGCTACAGACGCTGAGGACAGCTTACTGGGAGAAAGGCCAATGGAAAACTAGACTCTCGTGCCAAAGGATTTGGGGTCTGGTTGGACTGGCCAAACAATCAGTGACACTTGCTGCCAGAATGGAATGGAATTAAGATGGACATGGCCTCAGGCTGCAGTGAAAACTCACTGGACTGGCCTCAGGCTGCAGTGAAAACTCACTGGACTGACCTTAGTTTGCTGGGGTAACTCACTGGACTGGCTTCACACTGCAGTGAAAACTCATTGGATTGGCCTCAGACTGCAGGGGAACCTCACTGGATGGGCCTCAGACTGCAGGGGAAACTCACTGGATGGGCCTCAGACTGCAGGGGAAACATTGCACTGGATGGGCCTCAGACTGCAGGGGAAACTCACTGGATGGGCCTCAGACTGCAGGGGAAACACTGCACTGGACTGGCCTCAGACTGCAGGGGAAACACTGCACTGAACTGGCCTCAGACTGCAGGGGAAACACTGCACTGGACTGGCCTCAGACTGCAGGGGAAACACTGCACTGGACTGGCCTCAGACTGCAGGGGAAACACTGCACTGGACTGGCTTCAGACTGCAGGGGAAACACTGCAATGGACTGGCCTCAGACTGCAGGGGAAACACTGCACCGGACTGGCCTCAGACTGCAGGGGAAACACTGCACCGGACTGGCCTCAGACTGCAGGGGAAACACTGCACCGGACTGGCCTCAGACTGCAGGGGAAACACTGCACTGGACTGGCCTCAGACTGCAGGGGAAACACTGCACCGGACTGGCCTCAGACTGCAGGGGAAACATTGCACTGGACTATGCTGACTATTCTCGCACTCTGTATTAGAATGCTTCTGACAACAACATTCAAACCTTTACGGATGAAGTGAGACAGCAGATTCAACCAATAAAACACAATATAGCACTACGGAACGCAACAGACTATGATCTATATTTTATGCTCTGAGATGAATATGATTGATTCTGTTGCCCACCTTGTTAATGATTGTTGTTCGTGCAAGGCCTTCTACATGGCTGGACATTACTACTGAGGTGAGACAGTCTTACAAACAACACAAAAGTTTCCGGATAATTCCTCTGTTTAATTGAGCACACAGTAATATACATTTTTGCCTTACATTCAGCACCAGTAATAATGTCTATATAAGTAAGCTAGCCTAAATGTACATGGCGAGCAGATTCCAGACCTGCCTAAAATCCAGAGCAAGGCCACTGGCTTGTGGAACAGAAAGTGCCCTTTGTTCCCTTAAGTACAAGACGTGTGTGTGTTAAAACAAATGTGGGTATGTTTGCATGTGTGTGTGTGTGTGTGTGTATACTTTCAGTTCAAAGAAAGCGGGGCCACAGCCCTTCATCAACCACAGAATCCGTATGGAAGCCTGCACCTCCAGAGGCTAAACCAGGTTAAACGGCTGAACCTGGTTAAACGCTGTGACTTCAGTGAGCAAATATTAACCTCATCCAACCTCTGGAAGAAATGTGCAGAGCTTAAAATGCTGTGGGTTGTTTGGTAGCAATTGAATAATCTCATAAATGACCTTGGTACTTTCTCTGAATGGTGGATCAGGCTGGGAATGGAATGAGATGCCGACCTGTTGTTGTCTAGGATAAAGTAGCATGTTTTCCTATTTGTGTCTGCTACACCACCCTTTCCTTGTAAAGACATAGGAAATGTCTTATTACTTTAAGAGACTGCCAACACAAAATACAAACTCCAGGTGGACGTAGAAAAAAGCGGAGAACAATCTAGATTCCATACACTCTCTGACTGACTTGTCCAGAGTCCCCTGACAGCTTCAGGCATCAAAGTGATTTCTTCTTCAGGTGCCAACATGGCATTAAATATCAAGAGAATGCAGCATGACTGCCTGCCTGACTGACTGACTGACTGACTGACTGATTGACTGCTTGGTGGATTGACACCTTAGAGACAAACCACTCTATTATTCATCACCAGTGGGAAACCACTTTTAAACATTGTCAGAAAGCCTTTCACTTCCCTCAGCATGTTTGTGTGTGTGTGTGTCTGTGTGTGTGTTTGTGTGTGATTGCACATCCTGTTGAGCAGTGACAACAGATATCCAAACAACCCCACAGCTCCCCTCTCCCCTCCTCACATGCAAAGAATGTACGGCTAGCCGGCGTCCATCTTGTCATCTCCACAGCTTGTGTCACGCTGGCAGAGCAGCTGTCCGTCGATCGCCCTGAAGAAGGCCCCTGTACAAAGACTATATCCATACAAAGACACCCTTCTACATTTTACACCACGCTCTCTTCCTCTGCAAGTCTGTAATCTAACATCTGCGGTGACTGAACCGTTTGAAGTAAGAACACAGAAGCCTAGAGGGTTTGAGGGAATCAATAAGTCGAAGGATTGCATACAGCAGGACGTAGATCCACAGATACACATCCAAAATGCCCTGTTGTTTATCCCCGGTTAACTTCAGTTGCTGCGTGGTGACCGCTTTGTTGTTATTCGAATTCCAGATTATCCCTTTAATCCCGGACAAGGCCGCTGGGATGGTGTTGGCCACACACTGTTTGTATCACAACATTGCCAGTGGTGGCGTTAGGCTAGTGAAAACAACACAACAGATACTCTTAGAAGGGCGCTGTCAAACGCGACGCCAAGCTGCTTATTCGACCCTTGAATTGATTGCCTCACACACACACACACACACACACACACACAGGGTATCTCTAAGGCAGTGCTTCTCAACCCTGCTCCCGCCCTGCGTGTTTTAGATCGTTCCCTGCTCTACCACACCTGATCAAATGATCAGCTCATTATCGTTGTCCTTGATGAGCGACGCCAGGTATGTGAGGGCGAGGAGGGATCTCAGGACGGGGTGCCTCCAGGCGCTGGGTTAAGTTGTGGTATATGTCCGGTGGCTGTTCTTGTGAATGAAACGGGGTTAAGTGCCAGGATGCACTTTAGACATGTGCCCCAAAACACTTGAGATGCTAGATTACAACTGAGCACGGGGGTGGTTCACATCCTGAATGCTGATTGGCTGATAGCCGTGGTATGTGTGATGGTATGCCAGGGGTGTAGCATCACATCACATGTAACTGGGTGATAGTAGAAACGATGCATATCGGCGGTGTGTGGTGCATTGCCAAAACAACACGACTAAGCGCCGTGTCCAAATTGTCAATAACGCTCAGGTAAATTGCCGTAAAGAAAAATTTCTACCACCACTCGTCACTTTTAGGATTGGACACGCCCCTCAGAATGCAGTGAAAGCTATTCGTGATGAAGTGTCTGTTTGCCCTATGTGTTTTCACCATCTCTCAGGGTAACGGTGAGCTTAAAGAACAGCCTACAGTAACTCCTAAAGTGGTGGTTTGCCCTTCTTCACTGTTATTTTTATGCCTGCCCTGTCACAACTGGCGCCCTATTCCATACACAGTGCATTGCTTTTCACTGGAGCCCTCTGGTAGAAGTGTACTTTAAAGGGCACTATTTATGTCTCTCCTGACCTATCTAGGCTCAGAAAAGGCAGGAAAAGAGGGGGCACTCAGCTAGAATGGAAAATAGTGTAAGTGTGTCTCTCTCAGGCATCTCCCTTCTGGTTTAGGAAGAGGTCTTGGCACAAATGCTTTTTAGGGGAATGGAGATACAACCAGGGATACAGTTGGAGTTTAACAGAAGATCTATCTATATTGTCATGGATGGGGCACACCCTGAAACAGAATACAAGGCCACTGTTATAAATACAAAGAACAGTAAGACATCACAGAACTATTGACTTTCTCACAGAGGGGGACAGCTACAGGTGACAGAGGGTTAAAAATGTCTGGCCAAGTTAATCGTCGGTTCTCAGGAAAAGAGAAGATATGGAAACCCCCTTGATGTCATCATAATAGTTACACTTCCTGGTTCCATCTTATCTGAAGCACCTGTAAAAGTCCCTAGGATGACAACTGGACATGTGTCTGGAGGGTGGTGGTTTTATTCTCATGACAAATGCTTAAAATGCACATTTGTATTGACAGTTTTTAAACAGGAAGGGATGTGAAACAGCATTGACTTGTAACACACACCAATGATCTGGGTTGTACTTTATAAACCAATTGGTTTGAATGCTGAATGCTTATTGGCTGATAGCTGTGGTATTTTAGACTGCATACCAAAGGAATGACATCACATATATTTTTACAGTTATAATTATTGTTGGTAACCAGTTTATTTAAGCAAGAAGGCATCTAGGTTTTTTAATATGTTTCTAATATATCAGAAATGTATAGACCACAAAATTATCTAATCTTTATCTATCATGCAGACAACGTTTCCTCAATAAAATCAATCAGAAGTGGTTTTTAAAGTCATTTTTACAATTTTCACAGATACCCTGCCTAAAATCAAAAAGAACAAGCAATGTTCTATATTTCCAGACACACAGTGGTTAGCAAAATTAAAAGAAGAACCTACGAAGAAACCTATAGAGGAGTCACACAGAGGGGTTACTGTCTCCCAATCTTTTTCAGTATAATTTTCAGTAACACTCCACCTCTCTGACCAACACTCCACCTCTCTGACCAACACTCCTCCTCTCTGACCAATTCTCCACCTTTCTGGATCAACCCACCACCTTTCTGGATCAACTCACCACCTTTCTGGATCAACCCACCACCTTTCTGGATCAACCCACCACATCTCTGGTTGACAGCCCGCCTATCTCCATCATAATAGAGACAACAGAGCTCAGAGTCTGGCCTCCCACATTCAAGTGTGTGTGTGTGTGTGTGTGTGTGTGTGCCTGTGTGTCTGTGTGTCAGTTCGTGCAGGGTAGGATGCTGTCCCATCTTTACTGTGTTCGATGTCCGTCTGTCTTCTAGGTTGCAGGATTAGGAAAGAAAACTCCCAGAAGAAAGACTTTACCATAAGTTCTGCTAGATGAGAATGTCAAGACTGCCAAAATGCCTAAAATGTAAATGTCTCTCACTGTCTCTCTCTTCCCTTGCTCATTTTCCACTCTAACATGCAGACCGTTGAACTTAGTGCAAATACACACACACCTACTGGGCTTTTAAAAAAATTCCCTGCTCATGTCATATTAGTTTTTTTTGCACGAGCAATAACTACAGTTACTGAACAGTCCAGTAATGCAGTGACACTATTTCACATTGAGTTTAATGTTGTCCACTGTGCTAACAAAAGTGGTCATACAAAAAGCATGACCAGACCCATTCTGACTCTGAACATCCACATCCTTCTGATCTACAGCAGTATCACGACTCCCCTGATGTCTGTGGAAAACCCGGCTCTATTCCATTACGCTGAGTGGTCTTTCCCTCCCCTACTGAGGGAAGGAGAGCATGTGGGGGTTTAATGAGATGATGCTGAAGCTGGAACAGCAGACAGGAGGAGGCCTATTATATATTAAGGAGGGAAGAGGAAAGGTGTGTGTGCGCAAGTGTGTGCGTGTTTTGTGTGCATAATTACTGAATAAAAATGTGTGTGAGTGTAGAGGGTAGGGAGAGAGGATGTGTGTTCAGGAATGTGGATAATGCATGCGCAGACATCTAGTTGGTAAAACTGAGGTGATTTATACTTCTGTGTGGTAGTTGATAGGACTGTGTGGGGGTTGTTAGTACGTCTGTGTGGTGGGTAGGACTGTGTGGGGGTTGTTAGTACGTCTGTGTGGTGGGTAGGACTGTGTGGTAGGTAAGAGGTTGTATGAATGCCGACACTTTGCAGTATGAATAATGCAGCATCTGGGTTCAGCAGGCGCAACGTGTTTGAGATTCTCCTCAGAGCAGAATGTAGATCTCATGCATCTCTTACTACAGAGCAGAGAGACTGAGAGACAGACAGAGAGAGCAAGGGAGAAAGAGAAACAGACAGAGGGGGAGGAGAGCGAGAGAGAAAGAGAAACAGACAGAGAGGATGAGAGACAGACACTGAGAAAGAGAGCTGTCTTTCACACTATCGCACCCACTTTTTATCTCTCTCCATCGCACAGCCCTCTTAGAGAATGCCATGGGTCAGGTCCCACCAAAGCTTGAGACTGCTGTGTGTCAGTTGGTCTCCCAGTCCACTGCTGTCAGTGAAATCAGCTTATCTAATCACATTTGTCCGTCATACCATGAGGGTGCACCTTGTCATTAACTATGGAACCCATACCAACCCTTCCACATGAGTCTGCCAAAGGGAGGGAGACTCACAGAACACCAGGAAATTGAGAGAATGGAATGCAAAACCTCTCTGCCACAATTAAAGGGCAATTTAACCTAATTTTAGCCTTCTGCCCTGCCACCTCGTGTTAAAGCAGAATGCATTCAAGTGAACATTTGGGGTGAAAGGAAATGTTTATGAATATTCATTTTGGCGGCGGGCAGAGCGCTCCGTGTTTTCACCTTAACTCGTCCCTTCAGGTGAGTACTTTTGAAATGTGCCTCTACGTCTTTACATTCAGTAGAAGAGTTTAACCAACAGGGTGGCAAATATCTGGTAAAAACAAAGACCAGAATGACATTTTTTGTGATATTTACTGTTTAAGTTGCCAGTCGCCAGGAGCCAGCCAGCCATGACACCTTTCCTTAGTGTAATGACTATTAGCTTCTAGGCCTTTGTGTTCCAGGTAGAACACTTGATCCATTATCATCTGGAGACGCCCCTGGCTGTCAATCCAAGGTGTGTCCATTGTATCCATGGAGTATCTACCATTACACAAAGTATACATGACCTTAGTGTGACGGTGCTGCTGGCTGTAGACAACATATAGACAGAATACACAGAATATAAGCAGGACAGGTTGCCAACAGCATGTTGCCGTGGAGATGCAGGCGGAAGAGTGGGTGGTGGACAGGTCAAGGACAACAATAACAATGACAACAATATCAATAACAAACACAACAACATTAACAACAATAACAATTACAATGACAGCAACGAGAAACATGACAACGCTAAAAACAACAACTACACCAACAACAATAACAACAAAAAACACATCAACATTAACCACAACAACAACAACGAGATGACAACAATGACAACAGCGACAACAATAACAATGACAACAACATTAATGACAACAATGATGACAGCAATGACAACAACAACAACAGCAATGGCAACCACAATGGTGTGTTACACTGTCACAGTGTTTGTTGTCACAGTGAAACTGAAGGGTTGATTTAACATTGGATGAGCAAGTATATGAATAGAGTGGTCTGTCATTGTCTGGCTCTGTACTTTAGAGTATATTGGTTTTTCCTTTGTGCTTTCACATGTTGCCATTCATTCCCACACACTCACTCACACACTCAATAACATATTATCCAATCCCAGGACCAAACAGGTCCTGCCGTGACCTCTGACCTCTGACTCACATATACACTATGTGTATTCAGGGTTATCTCTTTTTTCCAGGAATCACGGGGACACACACACACTACAGTACCCTCGTTCACAATACAAAAATGTGTGACAGGAGGATTTTGAGGGAAAAACATTCATTTCCTCAGTACTGAGCATTTACACATTCTCATAAATGTACTTTATGTGACAACGCTGTTGGTGGTAGACAACATTAAACAAAATAAACAGGTTATAATCCAGATTGACACACAGGCAATTACAGGTGTGCACCTTATTACCTTTATAGTTACTGTAACTGCATTTGACCAGAGACCTGGTCAGTTGTGGTCCACTATTTGAAGAGTAAGATCTCTTTCTCTCCTGTCCAACTGAGCACACATTTCACTGACAACTTGTTTATTCTTCTGGAATCAACATGAAAAGGCTTTTTACATGCATTTCTCAAGGTAGTCTGCTACAGGAAAGACATTTTACATCTCCCCGTTTGGATGCTGTTTAAATGATCCCAGCCAGTATTGTTGCTGTTGAATGGACTGGTAGCTACAATTAAATCCTTCCACCCACTCTCCATTGTTCTTATTCTTTGCGGAGTTTAGCAGCCAGCGATGACGTCCTTACAAAAGAGATTATTATTATTATTTCGTAACGATAAGTGGATATGTGTGGGTAGTTGATCGGGGTGAACAGAGAAAAACCGTTTGCGGATTCCGTTGTTAATTCAGCCAAGCAGAACCCACTGGATTCTGCTGTGTGGTTTGATAATGTCAGCAAAATTTGGTCCGCAGCCAACGATCCCATCCCTGTAGACTGAAGTAGGGCTTTTAGAAAGGGGGCCATCTGAGTGGTGTCTTCTCACCCAAACTATGGCACGTATGCATATCAGACACTATCAAGGCTCAATATGTGCAAAAACATCCATAACCACCTTTTGGTGTTGCTAAAACAGGCACACACTTTATGTCCATTGATCTGTAAAACTTTTTGGCACACATGCTCAGGGAAGGGAATCTTCCTAACCTGCACAATATCTCAGACACCACTGGAAACATTTTCACTAAACTGGGGTGATTCCTGTGTCTAGGAAATCTAATATTTACAAAAATGAATGCGACTGACCCGGGGAGTCAGTGTGTCATTCGTGGGGGAGGGGTGACGTATCCACTGTCACCTCTATAAAACTGTACGCTAATTGCAATAGCTGGAATGCACTGAACGGATAAGCGTCAAACACATCGGACACACTGTGTCCATTCCATTCGCTGCATCTGTCCTCTCACCAGCCTACCCTGAAGATAATCATCTGCCTCCTCCCCAGTCACGACTCACCACCTCATCCATGGGGGCCCTACGCTGGCCCAATGGTCCCGCTAGTTGTCGTGACAGCGTTCAGAAAGCAGACAAGCGAGGGGACGGCATTCATTAGCATGCCAGAATAACAGACTGCTGGGTGGATGTGGCCTGCGGTCATTATCGCCACACACCAACACGGAGCCCTTACTGTGCGTCATCACCTGTGATGTGGTCAACCGGATCCTTTCGCTCATTTGGATGTGGAGATTAGGATATTATCTTGCATGATGATCTTCTAGCACTCCCAACATAAACCAAGCCACGGTATCGTTCCAGTCTTCTAGCCCTCCCTTTTTCTCATTCACTCCCTCCTCTCTCTTTAACACTGGTCTTCAGAGAGACCAGCCGTTCTGGCTCAGCAGACCCCCCTCCCCCAACCTGCTTTCGACTGTTCCGTCTCTGTCTGCAAGGCGCTGTGCGGTCAGCTGGTCACTCCACTGGAGGCTGAGCTTCACTGCCGTTTGGTTACTATGGAAACCCATCAGCGTCAGTTTGCGCTGTGGCTTTGTTGTACCACCACGATCATCGCCGTTGTCAATACAGTCTGGTGTAGTCCGGTGTAGTCCGGTGTAGTCATGTTTAGTTTGGTGTAGTCCAATGTAGTCCAGTGTAGTCCGGTGTAGTCCAATGTAGTCTGGTGTAGTCCGGTATAGTCAGATGTAATCTGGTGTAATCTGGTGTAGTCATGTGTAGTTTGGTGTAGTCCAATGTAGTCCGGTGTAGTCCGGTGTAGTCTGGTGTAGTCTGGTGTAGTCCGGTGTAGTCCGGGGTAGTCAGATATAGTCAGGTGTAGTCCGGTGTAGTTCGGTGTAGTCAGTTGTAGTCCGGTGTAGTCCGGTGTAGTCCAATGTAGTCCGGTGTAATCCGGTATAGTCAGATGTAATCTGGTGTAATCTGGTGTAGTCCGGTGTAGTCATGTGTAGTTTGGTGTAGTCCAATGTAGTCCGGTGTAGTCCGGGGTAGTCAGATGTAGTCAGGTGTAGTCCGGTGTAGTTCGGTGTAGTCAGTTGTAGTTTGGTATAGTCTGGTGAAGTTTGGTGTAGTCATGTTTTGAAATTACACAAATGTTTCCTATTGTTCAAGTAAATTATTTCATTGTGTTACTGACAAAATATCTTATGTCTGTTGCCCCAGCCCTGAGCTTTCTCATGGCCCTCCAAACGAATGCAAGGCTGAATACTAGTCTATTGAAGTAGAGTGATTGCAGGGTTTTTCTCCACGTCAGTTAACTGTCCCCCGGCCTCAGAATCTCAGAGTTCAGATCAGGATGGAGGAAGAACGGCCAGTTCCCTTCATAACGCTGACCACGCTCTATGGTAATGGCGTTGGCCCTGCCTGCCGTCAATCAATTACCCCATCGCTCGGCATCTACTCACTGAAAACATATTGCTTGTTGAAGGGAATTTGGGTCCTGTCCTGATTCAGCCTTTCATTAGCTGAGGCACTGGGCAAAACTATTTTACTCTGCAGACTGACTGTTTTCTCTGGATATGACACACGAATGTGTCATATTGCATTTAACAGTGGCAAAAATCTGTTAAAGTTCTCCCACCACGCACACACACATCTTCCAAGTGTTTTACATTATAAGAGTCGCAAAATCAGGAGGGAAAATCCACAATTCTGAAGTTTCGTTATATTTATGGGTTGACCACCAATAGAACCGTAATAAATGTCCAGCTCAATATGTCAGTGGTCTTTCCCAGTGTATTTCTGGAAGACAGAGAGAGGGCGGGGTGCAGAGGGTGGGTTGTAAAATACCTGCATTCAGTCAGAATGCAGCCTGTTTCTATGCAGATTGTTATCTGTTCATCCCCCATGTTGGTGGCAACCTGACTGACAGCCTGACCAGGTCGGCGTGACCACAGGCCTGGGGCCACTTAAGGTGGTTCCAAGTTGGGGGAAACATGAACGACACAGCGGGTTGCCAGGACGTCTCTTCCACTACAGCCAGGCTCCCTCCAAGTGTTCACTTTTGACTGGAGTCCTATGGCCTTCAGGACCACTTCACCGGAAATAGGGTGCACTCCTCTGCCGCGTTCCACCCAGCTGTGTCTGCTGAATAGAATCCTATGTCCAGAGGAGCCGTTGTGTGAGGATCTAGCGGTCACCAGCCATGTAGGGAAACTCCCTGCCCAGTCCTCCGCCTGACATTTGATGTAGCCTATGGCAACGGAAGGCGGGGCCTGAGGGATGGAGAATTTAAACTCTTTCATGATTCACAGTGTCAGACCACATAATTTCCTGGCAATGGAGGGTGGGGGGGGGGGCTGCAAGGGGGCTGAATCCTGTCCAGACTTGACTGGGAATGCTCTGGAACGCTGTCTTGTACCGGAACTCCAGAACAGGAACATGTCTGTTTTGTCACTGAGGAGCAGGTCTGATGTTGCTAGAGAGACACAGAGAGAGGGAGAGGCAGAGATGAAGACAGAAAGACAGAGATAAAGACAGAAATACAGAAATAAATAGAGATAAAAACAGAAATACAGAGATAAAGACAGAAAGACAGAGATGATAAAGACAGAAAGACAGAGATTAAAACTAAGAGATGGATAGACATAGATAAAGACAAAGAAACACAGATAAAGACAGATGGCGATTAAGACAGAGAGCCAGTTTGCTGCCTCAACATGTTTGCTTAGACAATAGAGGCAACCAACTCTTCATGCCAATAAAGCACCTGTGGACCGGAATGGAGAAAGGTGTATTGGGTAAAGGAAGAAGGGTTGGAGGGAGAAGATAAGGTTTGAGAGGAGAGAAAGAGAAGAAAACTAGTAGAGAGAAAAAAAATTGTTTGGGAGGTGGGGTTGTTTGGGGAGAAGAGAGATGAGGAATGTCCGTGTGACTGTATCTCTGACAAACTCCCTCTTCAGACAGGAATTGGCAATTCAACCTGAAGTATCCCTGAAACAGCTCCGTTTTAAATGTGGTGGAGAGAATATAGCAACCACAAAAAAACAACACCTGTGACATAGATGCAGCAAAACATCTTTTCGCTGTCACTGCGTACTACACATTGATGTCTGTGCCCGTTTTATCCTTCCAAATCGTAAGCTTTGATCGCTTGAAGGCAGAACAGTCAGCCAACGTGCAGGTCTCAGTTCGGATGACGGATGACAGAGACAGACAGCTAACGTGCAGGTCTCAGTTCGGATGACGGATGACAGAGACAGACAGCTAACGTGCAGGTCTCAGTTCGGATGACGGATGACAGAGACAGACAGCCAACGTGCAGGAATCAGTTTGGATGACGGATGACTGAGACAGACAGTCTCTGCTGCGGAGGAAGAGCGCCCAAACCGTGGTTGCTATGGAGATCAGCCTAGCACAGCAGTGAAGTGGTGTGCTACACACACACACCCACACACACACACACACACACAAACATACACACACAGAGTGAAACAATGGAACACATCGTCCTATTTAGTCACCCATCCTATCTTCCGCTTTTATCTGCACATCTGAAGGGATCCGTCTCATAATGTATTACGCGACCCAACACCAAGGCACAGAAACACGTGTAGTGTGATAATATAAATGGTGTGCCTGTGGTCATTATTATAACGCCATTATAACACTAACAGGACGTGTTCTAGGTTTCTGAGACTCACCACTTTGATTTATCGTACAGAAAAATAACTGGAACACTAATGCTGCTATGTGCTGCTGAGTCTCTGAGTCTGGACGTCTATTTTCGTCTCCAGTGGAGTTAATCTAACGGACAGGGCAGACTCTCTGGGGAAGGTTCTCTTCCTGTTACTGCACAGATTGGCCGTGTCTCAAATGAAAGCCTATTTCCAATACAAGTGCACTAATTTTGACCGGAGTCCTGGGCAACACTAGCGCACTACGTAGGGACCGGGATGTCTTTTGGGGAAACGACAAGACGTCCGAGCTGCACTGCATTCCCACATTACCTCAACCCAAAAACATGCCACACAGACCTCAGCCTCAGGGACCCCCGGAGCCATGGAATGATTGGTGTCACCTTTGTGTGTGTGTGTGTGTGTGTGTGTGTGTGTGTTTGTGTTTATGTGTGTGTGTGTCTGTCTGTCTGTCTGTGTGTCAGAAAGAGAAAAACATTTATATATTGTTTTGAATACCAGATTTTTGAGTAGGTTACTGTTAGTTTCTTTTCGATCTAGAATGTTCCGTTGCCAGAGGAATAGAAGTGCACATTCCCACGGGGCTGCTGAGTATCCGTGCCAACCATGCACTTGGGCTGTACTACCGCGGAATTCTACGTTACGCCAGATGACTTTGTTCGTCCCTGCTCTGATGGTTTCTCCAACAGACCAATCACAAAGCTCACGTCACCTGCCAACCTACGCCCATCTTCCTCCCCCTCCTCACCCAGCTCCATATGTGGAACACAAAAGGAATACAAAATCTGCTGGACCACAGAGAGATGAGTGCCGGGCGTATTGAGTGCGGTGCCATGTTTGTGTGTGGGCAGGCAGGCAGGCAGGGAGACAGGCAGATAGGGAGATGGACAGGTAAGCAGGTGGAAAAACAGGCAGGGAGGGAGACAGGCAGTTACTGACCGTTACTGGTTTTTGAAGACAACAGGGTTTTGCTTTGCATAAATAATAGGTGGTGGAGACAGCCTGAGAGGCAGCAAACCATAAAATGGGTCCTTGGTAGGCTGAGGCATGCAGGCGTGTCCTGCTTAGGTATTCAGGCAGCTCTGCTGTAGGGATCGACAGGAGACTCTGTGGGGGCTCACAGTATGTAGGTTTGGTTTAACTGAAAACAGAAAACACACACCAGACGCCACATTTCCTTGGCAACCGCAGGCATTGTAAATGTTCTAGGGTGCCACTGGAATGGGTGGAGGCCATTTGGGGCAGGTGGAGGATATCTGGGACGCGTGGAGAACATTTGGGAACTGGGTGCCCTCAGCACTGCCGTGATGATGTCATTACAAGGCAAATGGGTGTTAATGTTTAATGTGGCTCTTATGGATGGAGGTTTGAATTCAGCCAACTGGCAACCGCAAGCTCTGACTGAAACCTGATAAGAAATGATCTGAATGGAAAGCATAGGCTCACTCAGTCTGCGTATCTAAATGGCATCTTATTTGCCTCCCTATATCACTCATCTTTTTTCTTTTTTTGAAATTATTTACTGCAGTTCTTTGTGTAGACTTGCTGATATGAAATGCCTTTGGCCAGGTTGTCACTGAAAATGATACCTAGATTAAAAGACTGTAAAGTATATAAAAATTGTCTTTGCAGGGAATAGTGTGCCATTTGGGAAGCATTCTCTGTCTCTACAGAAACATAATAAAGCCTCCAATCTCCAGATGGCTCTGTTGTTTTTATACTTTCTAGAATATCAGAGGAATTATATGCATTCAGGGACAGATGGGCCCTGTTTATAGACCTTGGCACGAATAACTGGAGTAAGAATTTTAACTATCCAGAAAACATAATGCTTCAGTGTCTGAATGTTTGACTCGGGTTGTAATACTTACAAATGGTTTCACCAAACAATGAATCCACCCACCCTCATTTAGATTTTTTTTGTGGTTTCCATGGTAGCTCCAGTCATATACTACCACACAGTACAATCAGCACACACGCGTGCACACACACACACACACACACACACACACACACACACACACATAGAAAAACACAAAAACATACTAACATGTTATACTTGTGGGGACTTTTTTCATGGCACAAAATCTATTCCCATTAAATTCCTTTTTCACAACACCTAAATCTTAATCCAGGATCAAAATGTTCACACACACACACACACAAACACCATCTCATGAGTACAAATAGAATAATTAACTAAAGCAGGGTGGAGTTTTCTGTATAGTCCTCAGGTATGGGCAACAATTACTGTCATGATGAACTCAGGTGACAACCACGAACAACAGGATTTCGCCTTCAGTCTGTGGCGCCCTCTATAGGGATGTTTTAGCTAATAGACAACTTAATCCGTGCTTTATTAAGAACACGCGGTGACTAATAATAAAAACGAATTTAGGAGCGTTCAACTCCCCGCCCAATGAAAATGTGAGTAAATAGAATTCAATACATGAAATTGTAGAAATACAATATAAGTTATACACAAGCCATATATAGGCATACACGGTGCTTTTCCATGGCTTCTGGGTTAGGGTTATGTTTCAGGATCAACAAGCATTTAAAAAAATCATCAAACCATTTATTGTTGATCTTATAAATGTATTTTCTATGTGCTCCTGTCTCACTCGTTTCAACGGTAAAACACATTTATTTCCGGTCGGATTCATATATTGGTAACACACAGGAAGTTTGTATTCTGCCACAACAAACCACCATGTGATAAAATGATAGCTACTTAGTTACTGTGCTTTAGTTACATAGTCATATTTTTTATCTTGTTTGAAACAAACGTTTTGTGAAAATGGACGAAGAACAAACGGTAAGATGTTGTAACTTGTTATAGTCGTTCGGTTACTGTTTGATTTGCAAGATGTATGTGAACAGTGTACAGTATTATTAAATTGCACTGTCTCATGGTTTGCTGTGCTGAATGTGATATAACAGTAACCTGACAGAAGTACGAATATGTAGTCTGCTAGAGCGATGTGGTAGATCTGTCTGACCTTACCTTAAAGCGTTTACGCATTTCGAATAACGTCGACTCCTGTCTTTACTGTTCACTCAAATTAGCCCCAAATTCCTAGTTTAATTAATGACATGATGTCCATTTTCAAGTTTATTTAAGCTAAGGAGACTGCTTCCAAGGCTTTGGAATCAATGGACACGGTTGTTTCCCTCTCCTCTGTCTCTCTCCTTCTCTGTCCCTCTCTTTGTTTACGTGTGTGTCTGCTCCATAGGGGGGCTACAGTGCGATCTGTGGCCACTGTGGAGAAGTCGACTGGCGGGTGTCGGAAGAGGGCCACTTCTACTGCAATTCCTGTCACCATGTCATCGAGGTAAGCATTGAATCAGCTCACGTTATTGTTCACCTGAGTCCGTACTGCTTCGGGTGGTGGCCCAGGGTGGTGGCCCAGGGTCTAAGCAACTGTCTTGGGCGCACATGTTCTGCTGCAACCTGGGTCTGAACCTGTCCAACTGCCCTTCTTAAGGCGATTCGGGGTTTTGTCCCAAATGGGGACAGTCCTCCAGAATATTTTCTTCCCTGGTAAAAAAAATAAATGTTATACTTTCACCAACCATTCAAAACCTCTTGCCTCCACATATAGGTTGAGAGCCATTGTACTAAAACAGGATTCCCACATGAACAACCTTTGTGACTATATCGTTTCTCCTTAAATGTACACAGAAAACCAGGGAGGTGGTGGACACGAATACGCTGATGGTTGGTACCAGCAGAGTTTCCACCATCGCCAAGGGAATCAAAAGGAAAGGACTAGGTTTGTCTCCACTCTCCTGTGTCATCCTCATTTCCTCAGAGAAATAGTTTGGTGTTTTTCTCGGTTGTTGTTTATGTGCCAGACTGTGACCCTGTGTTTCAGAGCGAGGCCGAGAGTGGTTTGTGTGCGAGGGGTTTCAATTCATCCTGAAGCACCAGGCCGAGGCCCTCCTGGCCATGGGCGTCTGCCCCCGGTTCAAGGTCAGTGAGGGTGGGGGTTTGGACATTGATCATACCTGTGACTCTTAAACTTTGAGGGGAGCAGCTTACAGGGGTGCAACTGGTCTACAGAGTGGAACTTCTCCTAACCGTGTGTCAAATTATTCCTGAAATGTGTAATGGTCGAATGCACCAAGTGAAATTCCTAAAGAGTTTTCTGTAGTCGTTTCGGTTGTTGCCGACATCGGGGGGCTCTTTATATTCAATCAAATAAATGTAGCTTTGAATTGGTGTAAATGCTTAATCAGCCAATGAGAGGTGTGATCACTATATCACTGGCCGTGCTCCTGGAAAGAGCTTAACATCTTCCCCAATGATGGGAGCTGGGATCTAGTGGAATAGTTTGTTGACCTTGTACTGAAAACAGTCCTGACAGGACCAACTCTATTGAAATGTTTAGTCTGTGTTCAAGAAGCCAGAAACATAAAACCAAATAATGCCTTGCTACATTAATGTAAATACCGTCAAAATGGACTCTAGAGGTTGTGTGTGTTCTGTGTTTTCTAGGATGAAGTGCTGTGTCAATTTTGGAGGATGTACCTACAGAAGAGTCGACAGGCCTACACCAAAAATCCTGTGCATGATGGGAAATTTAGAATGGTTAGTATTCCAATCATCGCAAGCAAAAAAACAAATGATGTTGAAGTGACCGAGGCTGAATATAAACTGTAGAAATTCTAATGGGTCTACTGTACATGTACTGCCCGGCATGTCTGCGTGTCTCTTCTAACTGGTCCGTTATCGGGGTCCCTCCCCAGCACTCGCAGGGCTCCTGGGAGTCAGGCAGTGGTTCTGAGTCTGTACTGGCCAGTGACTCGATGATGTCGGCCAGTGAGACGGATGGGGATGCCAGTGGCGCTGGCTCTTACTCAGGTAGACACACACACACACACACACACACACACTGTCAGGGGTGCAAATACAGCAGAGTTAAAGTTCACCAGGCGAGGGAAGTTCTTTATTAAGACCTAAACGTCCAAGTGAACTAAACACTGAGCTTAATTAATCAATGAAATACAAAACGATGTTAATGAGGAACTTCCCTCAACCGGTGAACACAGCCAAGTACTGTGTACTTTCTACACCTCTGAACACAGTTACTAATGTATCGCTGAGTGGTCCTCTAGCTTAGTTTGTGTCTGTTTATGGAATATGGAACCGCATTTGGAAAGTTAGCAGGCATCTCCATCTCTATCCATCCATCTCACTGTGTTCCTGTGCATTTGTGTTTCCCAGGATGTCTCAGTGACGATGGAGTTTCCTCGGTGTGTTCTGGCTCTAAGGATGCTGTCTTCTACCTGACGCCACACCAGAGGAGGAACCAGAAGCTGATGAGCATGCCCAAAACCCTGGCCATGTGTCACCTGGCCTTGTTGTGGTCCAGGGAGGCCATCACCCTGGCAGACCTGCTCAGGTCAGGGCCAGAATAGTGCATAGCGCTCTATGCACTGGACAGCAGACAATGTGACTTGGCATTATTCTGATGTTGTTGTTTTTTTTGGGTCAAGCGTGATGTGGAGTGGATCTGGGGTAATTCCAGTGCACAAATGCAAATGTAGTGTTTTTTTGTTTCCTCCACGTTATATTTGCATGTTGTGCACATAAATGCTGTCAAGCTAGATTTCTGATCGGTGTCCTTAGTGCCCTTATGTGTTGCTCTGTTATTCCTGGGCAGGTTTGTAAGTCAGGGCCACATCCCTTATGTGTTGCTCTGTTATTCCTGGGCAGGTTTGTGAGTCAGGGCCACATCCCTTATGTGTTGCTCTGTTGTTCCTGGGCAGGTTTGTGAGTCAGGGCCACATCCCTTATGTGTTGCTCTGTTATTCCTGGGCAGGTTTGTGAGTCAGGGCCACATCCCTTATGTGAACGCCTATGAGAACTTTCCAGAAGAGATGAAGCTTTACGGCCGAGACGCCATCATCTTCAGAGTGGAGGTGGGAGAGCTTTCATTTAAAACCTCTGCTTTACTCAACAACTACATTTTAAATGTCATTTACTGTAGACATGTAGGAGGGACTCAAAGCCATATTCTTTAACTCCTGCACATTTTGACACGTTTGCTTAGTTTCACTTTGTGATATAGTTGCTGTTTTTCTCCCGCCACAACAATTTTGAGCACTTCCCAGTTCTGGCCCAAGTGCCTGTGTTGTAGTGGCTCTGCTAACTGTCCACAGTGCACCAATGTCTGACATCCTCCTGGCGTCCTCACGGGAACATGCGTGGAGAGATCAGATAGTCGGCACAGGTTGAACCAACTGCTGCTTGTTGCGACGCGTCAATCCACCTGCCACTCCGCTGCCATTTGCATATCGTGTGTGTGTGTGTGTGTGTGTGTGTGTGTGTGTGTGTGTGTGTGTGTGTGTGTGTGTGTATGTGTGGAAAGTAGGGGTCTTGTGCCATGCAGACTAGGGGAGAGGCAGCGAGGGCCAAGCAGCCATTCTGTAGATACCACTGCTCAAGACACTCCTCTGAGTTATCATGTTGCCACGGTGAAAGAAGGCCAAGTCTTCA